>KN884398.1:68266-80948 GCA_000934455.1 Apostichopus parvimensis
GAAGTGGACGGGAACATCAGTAAAATCTATTGTCAGAATCTATGCCTCCTGGCGAAGCTCTTCTTAGATCACAAGACCCTCTACTATGACGTGGACTTGACAGGTTACCTCACCTCTATCTGTGTGAGTTTTGCCTAAAGTACATGAAGAGCAGAAATATCCTCCAAAGACATAGAGTAAGTTTGAAATGCTTGAAAAATAAAATATTCATTGATCTTGAACCTGTTAACATTCTGAGAGGTTATGTTGCCTTGGGAACTTCAGTATGGTAATAATCAAGAAAGTGATCAAGGGGAACTAAGTCAGTTGTGGGGGGAGGGGGGGGGGTGTAAAGGATGATATTAGATATTAATCTTGATTTATTTACTGTCCAAGAAGAAATTGTGTGCTAGTGGTATTTCTATATCTATTCCAGGTTTTCAAGTTATCATAAGTCCCCGGAATGCTTCGTTAGAGCTAAATTGTTGATGACATCTACTCCTCAGTGCTGCAGGCCTTTATGTTAATGTTTATTCTTTTTTTCTATACATCCTAATAACTCAACCAAATTATGTTCTATAACTATGAATCTAAACACTCAACACCAAAATTGTGTGAATGTATATAAATTGCAAAGATATCATTTAAGGCCATAAGTTCTCATATTTTACCCTTTTGATTTCTGTGTTGCATCTGAGGAACTGACCTAGTCGTCTTTTCACTAGGCTATATCCTCCAGTCACATTAAAGGGTAATTTCTCAACAGAGTGAAAGTGGGACATATAAATACTTCCTGCACTGATACCAGTGGTTTGTATTGGTCTACATCATATATCACATTAAGTTCTTGCCTTAATTGTCATCCTTTAATGCTATGTCTTACAGTGCTCATAATTGGACGTCACAAGACAAGGACTTATGTACCATTGCATCCGCTTTGTCAGTTTTTGACATTTCCCTCATTATCAAACCTATTCTTGTAGCATTCAAAGTTGGATCTCTGTTACTCTGTACTCTGCACTGGTCTGTTTGCAGCTGTACATGTATATCCATAGTTACAGTATTGGTCTGATATGAATTATGAATGATAACTGTACTGTCAACGTGCAACTTTCATTGAACAGACTAAAGATCCAAAGCTATTACCCCCATGCCCCCCCACCCACTCCACCCCATCTCCCACTTCCTCTCTCGACAGACAATTATTTCATCATAGCAACTTCTTGGTTACCAGGTGTGTAGCCAGAAATAGAAAGTAGGAAGTACAATTTATGTCGTGGGTTTTCCAGGTCTTGGCCTGTGAGAGGTGTTGAAGGAAGGATCCCCCCCACCCCCTCCCTTGTCAAACATTTTTATTGAGAGTGCTTATATATGCAAAACTGGTAACATCTATTCTATCTTTACAAGAAGACCAATCATCATTAGTTTCCCATCACTGTCTGGCTGTTTAAATAATGGACAGATAGGTCACTTCCTAAAGCCTGTTTGCTTTACCATATTGTGACCAAACCAGATGTCCTGGTCAGTTGTGTTGAAGAGAACACATGTGGTCATCTCTTGTCCTAACCCTGTCCAGTAGTTTCTTCTCAAACCGTCCGTCTCTCTCGTTCACAGACAAAGTGCAAATGGTTCCATCCTCCGGCCAACGAGATATATAGGAAGGACAATCTATCGGTGTTCGAAGTGGACGGGAACATCAGTAAAATCTATTGTCAGAATCTATGCCTCCTGGCGAAGCTCTTCTTAGATCACAAGACCCTCTACTATGACGTGGAACCGTTCTTATTCTATGTGCTAACAGTAAACGATAGCAAAGGTTGTCACCTTGTAGGGTATTTCTCTAAGGTTAGTCCTCAACAGATCTTTATCAATTTGCTTATGTGGTTTCATCGATCTGGAATGATGCCTCTCTTCGAAGGTCTTATTATGCATTGATTGGGGCTAGTTGATAAAAGAGCAAAAATCAAGAGGTTGCTAGATTGGGTTCTCATGATAGGAAGTCTTTTAAATACTACTAGTACCATAAATGTGTCCTTGTGTGAAGACACGTTGCAAGTTGGTACACCACTAGTTGACCTAGTGGTAGCTCAATTTGCTTCTGTGGTTTACGGAATAATGCCTTTCTTCGAAGGTCTTATTATGCATTAATTGGGGCTAGTTGATAAAAGAGCAAAAATCAAGAGGTTGCTAGATAGAAAGTCATTTAAATACCAAAAGTGTGTCATGGTGCGAAGACACGTCGCAAGTTGGACCACAACTAGTTGACCTAGTTGTAGCATTAGTTGACCTAGTTGTAACTCATTCCAGTTGCACGTTATGTAACCAGGATAGTATCAGATTCAAAGCCCCTCCTCTCTCCTGTCATCTTTCATGATTTCATGACTTTAAATAAAATCTCTCTCTGGTTTTTGATTCCCTCAGGAGAAGCATTGCCAACAAAAATACAATGTATCATGCATCATGACCTTACCAATGTACCAAAGAAAGGGATACGGCAGGTTTCTCATCGACTTCAGTAAGTGTCAGTCTCCACATCTACGTTCATCTCTTCAATAATTCCTGCTTGTTCCATTCCTTAATAGTTGATTTGCGCTTGAATTCTATACCTATTCAAGGAGAGAAGCAAGCATAAAGCCTGAGAATTTGTTCAACTTTTTGCCTTAAGATAGAAACGTCAGGCGCTCTTACTGCCACACATTTTTAACTTTTTTGCCTTAGGCGGAAAATGCAGGGGTGTTATTTACATTGCTTCAAGTCTGGTAAAGAGAGTAGGTACATGTACCCAACATTTTAGTAGTAACAAGGGTATATTAAACTGAAACATAAAAAGCAGACAATGCTGAATTGTAAAACTATTCTTGCATTCGTTAAAGGTTTTTGAAGGGATGGGATTCTGTGATTAATTATGGAGAGTTTGATTGTGATTTTAACAAGATTTGCAGCCCCTACTTTGACGTCGTTACTCAATAATTGACGTCTGAGGATAAAGTTTGCTCATCCAGAGTAGAATAGAATTGGACCAGCTGAGCAAGAGCAAAATGTTTTATCTGTCACGGAAACACTTTTCAGTTATCATTGATGGAAATCACTGCGGTTAAAATGATGCTGTACGAAATTAATTACATTTGCCATTTGCACTAAAGGCTGCCTACTGAAGCCATGTCCTGTCTTTTCTATTCGCTTCTTCCCTTTCGTTGACAATGCTTGTTGTGAGAGCTTTCTATGTTTGCTTGAGCTCAGCAGTTTGCCTGCAACATGAGCTACAAATTTCCCCTGTATTAAAGAAAGACAAAAAAAAAAAAAATACAGAAATTGATATATGCAATATGTTGTAATCTCTGCCATAAGCAATTAAACCTTGCTATGAATATGAATTTGCTTTTCCTGAAGAGGCTTTGAGAAGAAAGCCGAGATTATTCAAATCCTTCTCTTTGTGCAAACAGATCTCCACGTTGCATGCTAAGATGCAGCGTGCAACCAACAATCGTTATCAGATAAAAAAAAGTGTGAAATTTCATCCTAGATGTAGTAGAGTTCAAGGTGGTATCAGAATGTGTTTGGGTGAAAGTGGCCTACTTTTCACTCTATGCAACGGTATCATAGGGGCATCTGTGTGCATGTCATGTGGGAAATTGATACCCTAAAACTTAAGCAGATAAATAACTTCAACTTTTCTGACCTTAGAAATAGTAGAGGCAATCAATACTGTGATATTTTTGTGACTATTTATTATAGATTTCAAGTTTTGAAAGTTTCAAAGGCAGATGTAGATTTTTTTTTATTGTTGTCAATCTTACTTTAAGATGTTGTTTATCTCCTACCTCTCCTCTTCCCCTGTTGCTTTCTTCTCTCCATCCCTTGTCTACTAATCCCCTTACATGTATCTCATTGTGTTCACCGTGCTCATTAACCTGTCTGTATTCTGTGCGTGTTTTTGTCCCTTCTGTTACTGTTACTTGTCATTTAGCCTCTGAAGAAGATCCTGCTAGGATCGAAACGTCAGGCCAACTTACTTTTACACATTCAATTACACAGGCTCTCTAGTGGATAAGCAGTTTGCTAACAGTATTATTTTATTTTTATTTTAATCTTACTTTAAAAATGCAGAACCACTTTTAATGCGTGATATATGTTAATTTTTTTTTGTGCTCATAATAGGTTACCTCTTATCAAGGAGAGAGGGGCAGACGGGTACCCCAGAGAAACCCTTATCGGACTTGGGCAAAGTCAGCTACAACTCTTATTGGAAAAGTGTCATTCTGGAGTATCTATATCGTAATCAGCATTCTAAGACCATTACGGTTAAAGGTAAGGACACTTTCCCCCCACAGCAGTTGTAGGTTAGCAATCCAGCCATGGACTTATTCACAGGAATGTATTATAGCAACTAAAAATGTGGAACGTCCCAAATATTGGCATTTTTTGGTACAAATCATGCAGAGTATCTCTTTCCCTCAGATAATAATAATACATAATTTTTATATAGCGCCAAACAAACTATGAAATAATTCTCGTAGCGCTTAACATAATAATAACAATTATAACATATATGCTTTTGTGAAAAGATACGTTTTGAGTGCTGATTTGAAACTGTTCACAGTATTGCACATTTTTACATGTTCTGGAAGTGAGTTCCACGGGCCCGGTGCACTGGATATACAGTGGAGATTAATTCTCAACCTATAAACTAGTTCATCTTTAGTATCTCACTGGATGTAACAGCGTTATCATCACATGGTAACATGGTAACAGTCTCCGTGTTAGGAGAAGGGGGTTGAGAGTTTGAGTCGTTTGGGATTTTCCTCACCGGGCTGTATTTTTCTTAAAAAGCACCCCCGATGTCACTATATAGTTTATTCAGTGTCACATAACTTAATAGTTAAGTCTCCCAAGCATTGTTTACTTCCTTGAATAGTCTAGTTTGTGTCTGACACATAACACGCTGAGCCAACACAATTATTATTGAGGACAAGATATATATTTAGAAGTGAATCATAACCTGAATAGTGGTGATCAACAGTGAACAGTGGCATGTTGCTAATACAACCCCAGCAAAGGAGAGGTTATATAAGGACTGGATAGCTCAGTTTGTACAGGAGTACAAGAGTTTGTAAAGACTTGTATATCCTCAGTTCACCGGCTGAAATCCTATTCCAGCCGATACATTTCATCGTTCCTCAAAATCTGTAATTTATGTTTATTGGTTTGCATTATGAATGTGAGAACATACATTTGAGACGTATAAAAACAAAATAACAAAATCGTGAACCTAACCATATAGGTATTATCATAGCGGTTATAATACATCACCTAGTCCATTTTGACAAGTATGTAAGATGTGGACGGAGATATTCAAGTTTACAATTATATTTGCCAGGATGGTAAGATTTTGTTTCTCTGTTATCATTCTTTTAAATCTTTTAAGAACATAAATTTATGCGCATTCCTTTCAGAGAATGGCCTCCATGAGGTGAATGATAGCTATGTCCTCACAATACCGATCTACGAATACACCCCGAAATGTCATATTTTTTAATACGAAAGCCTCATGTTGGAAAGCTAGTACCAGATGATATTTATGCGCTGTTTTTGTTTGTCCTCCTTTCCTCTTGCAGCAATCAGCAGAGCGACAGGAATGTGGCCGCACGACATAGCATCTACCTTACAAACTCTTAATATGATAGGTTTAAATGGAGACAAGTAAGTTATGATCTTTTTATGTGGTAGTCAGTTGCTTTACCTTATAGCAGCTTCTGTACAAATTCTTGATACGATACGGTTAAATGTTAATTAAAGTTAGTCTTCATTCTTGTACACGGTAAAAAAATCCTTTGCTTTCATAGTGGAGGTGAATGGTAAAAGTGACTTTTGTCATCTTGTACAGTATAGATAACATTCACGGCTGTAACAAGTCGTTTAAAATAGAGCACTTATTGGATGATAGGTTTTATTTTTACCATAACATATTTGTGAAATAGAAAATTGCACATACAGCATTGTTACGAACGATGGGGGTAAAAATTGGTTGAAAGGGCAGGGCAGGCTAGAAGAGGGGCGGGTCGTGCCGCCCATGTCCAACAGCAATGCTAAGGTACTGGGCCATCTGCCCTATATATTGTGTAGAACATTCACAAAGTATAGACAGTGATACGATCGCAATTTTACAACTACACTAGTAAAAGAGGTCGTACAATAAACGCAATTGTAGTTCAATCGGGACGCAAGCTTTTTTTTACGGGACGCAAACTTTCCGGGGGGTTGGGGGAGCTTGCGTCCTTGGAATGCAAATTTTTTTCTCTAGTAACATTACTGACATTGGAATTTGCACAGTCCAATAAATTTAAAGTCGGAAGTATGAGAAATTTGACAAACGGACTGCAACCAACTATGATGACTCCTATTCACCATTACTCAGCAGAGTGGTCCTGAAAATAAGAACCAAAGTCTTATGGAAGCACATGGAGAAGCTGGAGAAATTTAAGGAGAAAAGGCTGGACTTGGATCAAGATTCTCTGAGGTGGACACCACTAGTGGTCAGTGGCAGTGCGGTCCTAGAGGAGGAGTTGGAGGTCAAGAGAGAGGTATTTTAAAGCACCTGTCTTTGTTGACAAAGAAAGGCAGAGTACTGTAAAGTTAAAGTTGGGAAGGGGGAGGGGATGGGGATAGAATAGGCAGAGAAAAATGTAAGATTGTATGTTTGGGTGAAGGATGCACTGCTTTCGCCAAGACCCCACAGATGTATAATCTGTCCTGCACACTAGAAATTTGCAAACATGAAAAGTTCAAAACGAAACAAAGCCCTGACAGGCACTGTCTAGTCTTGACATGAAGATAGCAAATCAGTAAAGTGATAACTTCTTTTTTTGTTCAGATAAGTAACTCATTGATGGTCTTGCTGGAAATAAAGAACCTCTGAATGGTGTAGAGAGAAGAAAAATTGAGTTCAAAGATAATACTGCCCTTGTTCCTGTTGGCTATTGTGCATTGCATTACAAGAAAGTTGCAGTGCCAATCCAATAATATTCTGTTATTTTCTAATGGAACATCGTCATTTGGAAGTTTGCACATAATCTGCTAATGCCGAACTCAGAAGTCACCATGAACTCTGTAAACTGAGAATACTTTGTCCAGTATCGCATAGCAAAAATACTCAGCAAAGATGGTTTAAATGGCTACACAAGTCCAAAGATTTATAGCAGGGTCTTTTTTTACACAGAATCCATAGTATTTTTTAAGGCCAAGGCTTCAGAGCTCTCAAAACTGCTAAACAAAAGTTGAACACTGAATTATTCACCGGTAATTGCAAGGAACATTGCCTTTTTGCATTTGGTACAATCAAAAAATAAAATTTGTAATGAGTGAGCATTAACGATTATTTCTGATATAATGTATTTATCTGTGAGAGATGTTGTTGACATAGTCATCTTTCAGTGATTCCTATGATATGGAAATCAATCCCGGTTAAGTCTCCTCGTCAGATATTGGTTGGATCAGATGAGGAACTGAGAAATAAGTTTATTGAACCATGTTCCGCAAGGCCGTTCCAGACGTGGAAGAAGTTAGATGTTTAATTGTCACATTGTTTCCGATACTGAAATTGATCAACAACTGTAATGGCAAATTGATGTATTTTGTCCTTCAAATTTGTCACCTCTTCCCCCTCCCCCCCCCCAACCCTGCACTGAGACATTTACTGAGATAATAGTCAGAAAATTGCCGTAGAATCGTAGCAAAATAGCTGACGGGCAGGTTAGTCAAGAATGGTCTTCTGTCCTTCACAAAGCCCTACAGTAATTCTATGACCATTCAGGACTTAAGTTTTCATGACTTCCAAAACTTGACCGATAATACCATTTTCTCATTTTTGCCTGATGACAGGTCCAAAAGATGGGAACTTTAATGAGTGACATGGCCAAAGATGGTATGGCCCCACCGGATCTGTTCACTGATCTACCCATCGTCAGAGCACCACCACCAAAGAAGGTTAGTTCTTCTCCCCCCACCCCCTCCCTTTTTTTTCTTTTCGTCATGTCAATATAGATGAAAGAATGTTAAGATTGACCAATCATGGAGAGATATAGTGGTTCTCATCAGTTGTGATACAAAAAAGGATTTGTTTGGTCGGGCACATGCAAACTCAATCTGTAGACGTGTATGCTCTTGAAACAAGCACAAACTATGCCGCACAAACACGCTGCTGTGATTTACAATAACTTTATATAATATAAAAACAAAAATTGCAAAGAGCCCCACTAACGATCTGTGTGAGGTCTGAAAATAAGTTGGTGACTGTGGATAATAGTGAAAGCTGCAGTGGCATTTTGAACAGATAGGCACTTGTGTGACTTTCAAATATGTCATTGGAGTAGCTAGTTGGCAGGCAGTAGCTAGTTTGAGTCTAGGTTTAATGTGTGCAGTGTGCTGAAATAACAGGAAATATCTGAAGTAGTTTTTGAAGAGGAAAAGCTTGTGAGTTATATTTACGTAAGGGAAATATCTTCAGCATTATCTTCTTCATCTTTGTAAGAAGCAAAAGAAGTGAAACAAGCGAAGGACACCTTTGCCTCCATTAATTTGACAAGCTGGTCATAGGGGTGTAGGTCAGTTATAGGTGGGGGTTTTCTACATTTTTTTTTAACAGCAATATTATCATTGTCTGTAAGTGTTTGGTCGTGCTCTAAGGGTTCATATAGAGTATGATATAACTCTTGATAAATAATGTTTTTCTATAATACTAATCAAAATCATTCCATCATTCGGTCACCCTGTCCTTAGAGCCATCTGGTCATCCCATGCACTCTCGGTCATACTCATAAGATTTTGTTAAGTTTCATGGGCTAGTTTTTGTTTTGTTGGTTGTTAATGGTCATTTTTCAGTCAATATTGGATGTCACACTTTGAAAACACTGTAAACAGCATAGCTCAACAAGCAGAGCTTGAATTAAACTTCATACATAGCATTTAGTCCCCATTGATTTAATAATACAGTTCACCAATGAATCGTTGGATTGCAGTCAGTGGTCATGTTAGGGTCAATGTGAATGGCGGGGGTAGGGGGGGATGTGAATGGGGGATGCTGTGAAAAGTTGGAAAAGTTGCAACCCTTACAATTGTGTATTTCAGAAGATTGGTTCATGCAAAGCTGAGACAATAACTGTATTGTTTTGGTGGATTCAACAGTCATTTGAAGTTATTACAGAGGTCAAACCAGTATTGGCCTTCAGTTTATCCATTAGGAAAGGGGACGTACATATCCTTTGGAGAAAACCAAAGCGAAAGACAAATATAGAATTTGCTGTTGCTCTGGCGTCCTTCGTTGGTTGGCGGCAGTGATACTTTTGAATGAGTTCTACACAGAAGCAATTTCATATCCTCCAGTAAGAGGAAATGATATCTGTTTATTTTTTAGCTAAAAGCACTTTCCCATTCATGGCCCCCAACGCTACAGCATCCCTGCTCTTTAGCAACAATTTTTTTTCTCTGCGTGTTTGTATATGAAACTGAGATGGCTTTTAAGGTGGCTTGGGTTAAAATATAAACAGAAGCACTCACAGAAGCCTTTTAAATTATGGACACAGTGTGAGAGTATTAACTTGTATCGATGCCCTAGATAGGTTGTGGCGCTGAAACCATGAACATTTAAGGCCTGATTATTTGAGATAGCCATCAACACAGACAATGGAACAGACATTAGAGCATAATAACAAGACATACTTTAATAACACTTAACTTGAAGTACTCTTGCTTCCTGAGAAAACACTTAGAATTGCCATTCTTTAATAACAAAGTTATTTTTACCACGACGATCCTATCCTGTGGTTGTACTTATTAAACCTTCCTTTTCAAAATAAAAAAAAACTTTCAAAATTTTTTTTTTATTTTTTTTTTTATTCCAACCTGGTAAACATTTAAAGAAGTTTTTTGAACTTATGCTCTCATAATCCATTGTCTACTTTTTATGCGTGGTTAAAACTTTAATCTTGCATTCTAAAACGTCTTCGTAAGTGCAAAGTGAGACCTGCAATGTCGAAAGCTATTTGATTGGAATTCATTATTATGCCTTCACGTTTTTGTTCTATGTTCTGTCGTTAACCTCTATGTTTGAGCCTTTTGTTTTGCCATGCATGCAAAGTGTGGTTTTTAAAATGGACAAAATCTAGATTGATGATAAATCGTATTGCCTTAGATGTCCAACTTTCCAGGAGTATCGCATTGCATATTCATTCTATGAATATGCAGTATGCAAGTCATTCAACATCCATTCCTCCGTAAGTTGATGGGGTCAAGCATCAATGAGTTAGATCAATGTTTTTGGCTCTAGAAATTAACGTATCCTCCCATACAAATGTACTACTTGTTAATCCTACAGCAGGGTGCACTTAAAGCAAAACAGTTCACATTTTATGCCTTTTGAGATCATTTCTAAACCGCTTACCGTGTGTCAGAGTTCATTTATAAGTTTTTGGGGTCTCACGTTTAACGATGAGAGATTAAACGAGAGCATGAGGGAAGGGGTAGCAATAGTTCCTTCATCCCTGACAATGTTTCCTCCTCATTTTGGTCATGTTGTTGATGTTGAGCAAATCTTTGTCCCTCCATACCCCCTAACAGCTGCCTGCCTTACACCAACTGCAGAAGGAGTGCAGTGAGAGTGCTGAAATATCGCCCCCAGAATTAACCAAGGAGGTTAGAGCGTCAGCTTTGTGTACCTTTGTTGTATCTCTTTCCGGGCTTTGTACATGGTGGTGGTAGATTTGAAACCACAGCTTTTGGCTTTTCTCATCACGTATCCAACACATTTCTTCCGTATTTATTTTTATAAAGATCTGAAAAAGCTTAAAAAAAACCAAACACAAATTTAAAGAAAGAAAAAACAAAAGAGACAAGGATGGGGAAATATCATTATTAAAAAATGATATTTGCTATCACTGTCAAATTTTTTCTCTCATTGTTCAGAAATTTAATTTTGTTTTTTCTGCAATCTCTCAATGAGAAGAAAACTAAAAAGAGAAAAATAAAACAAATGTCAGAGAGACCAAAAGTGAATTTCAAACACATCATGTATGACGCCTGCTTTTCCTCCCCTCTGTTCTTTTGCATGCGTCTCCCTGTTGGTGTGCGGGTCTCATTGGCTGCCTGCAGAGGGCATCATGTCGCTTACATAACTGCACATGGTTTAGTAGTTTTTTACAGATTTAAGCACCTTCTCGATGTGCCCATGGTTTTCATTCTCAGTGACTGTAGAGCACATTCTGTTCAGATTAATTAATTGCTTGTTCATGGTGTGTTACAAATGTCAGCAGAATCTTCCTATTGTTTCCAACTTTTTCCATTTTTTTGTCTGTTTCCACCCGTTCACTTCTTTAACCTGCACTTTGATGCATCTTGATAGCATTGTTTTTGTGGACAATTTAACTCCAACAGCTGACCAGTTTTTGGTGCCCACACAACTTTGTAGTTAGTGAGTGTCAATGACAAGAACTAATCCTTTTCATTTTTCTTTGATTCTCTTTAATTAGTCACTGCTCATAGCTTTAGCCAAATAAAACTTTTTTTTTGTGTTTGTGTGCGTTTGGTGATCGTATTAATTAAATATGAAACATTTCGAGTATTATCCATTGAACTGAGATTGCAATTGATCGAAGGAAGACATCTGCCTGGAGTATTTCACCAAAGTGAAGGTTACTGAGGAAGGAATTTGGTTTTCATCCCTCCATATTTCTTCCCCCAGACATTTTTTTTCACATTATATGTATTTATATCATTTCATAAAACTGCAGCATATTGGAAATCTCCAAAAGTTGACTGGTCAAACTCAAATTTCAAATCATTCTTCCTTTCCCCCTGACCAGTTGATATTAAACAAGAGCAGCAGGAATGTTGATTTTTTTTGAGGAATTTAATTATCATTTGTGGACTAGAAGCAAAGAGCTGACGGATATATATGAAGCTCTGCCTGACTCCTGCCGACTTTTGTAGTATCATGACGTTCTTGTAACAGATTTACAATTGTTCCAATCAAGGAGGAAAGCAGAGGAGAAAAGCTTCAAGAATATGTCGGTGAAAATTTGGTTAAGGATTTTTTCTGGTTTTGTGTCCGTGAAAAGAACTCTGACCAATATATATACTGTAGGAGAGATGTGTAGTTTGGTGAATAGCGCACAAGCTTTTTAGGGGGGTGGGTGAATAGCGCACAAGCTTTTTTTGGGGGGGAGGGGGTGTTTCCACTTTATTATATGACCTATTCCTTGGGGTATTTAGTTACATTGCAATCTGAAATTTGATGTAAACAACTGGTTGTCTATCAGACAACCATCCATAGCTGATTTTGGTTGTCGGAAATGAAATTTGGTTGTCTCGGACGCCCAGACTGTCAGATTGCTGTTGTCTTGGTAACGCTGGTAATTTTGAGCTATCAACTTAACAGTCTACTACCCGACAGAGTGTTACTACATGGCGATCAAACAGTCCTACCATACTGTCTTAATCAGGACAGTTGCACTGTCTTCTAGCTACTCTTACTAACCCCCTCCCCTCCATCGCCCTCCCCCACCCTCCCTCAATTGGCAGTGTCATTATCAGGATGAATTTTCCTGAGAATTCTTTACAAATGTTGTAGTTTTTACCTTGTAGGACACTTTTCTGTGTATTTTGGTTAACTTTGTATGATATTGTATGTTTAAATCTTCTTTGACACTCCTAG
>KN884398.1:98721-110112 GCA_000934455.1 Apostichopus parvimensis
TTTTCTTCGGTCAGTTCAACAATGTATTGCAAATAGTCGAAATGATACCATTCCATAAGATCATTTTCCCGCATTTTTCAGAAATTTGTATTAAACATCCCCCCTTTAAGTTAGATGAATAATTCATTCGTCTTTATGCGGCAAAAAGTTGAATTGTAACCGTTTCGTCATTCTGCAAGGCTAATGCATAACTGAGGAGTTGTCCGAATGGTCCTTGTGCTAGGGAAAACTTCATAGTGTGCTCGATACACTTGAATGGATGAGCAAAAGATGCTTAAAAAAAATGGAAAAAAAAAGCGAAGATTCGAAGATAAAGGAGATACGAAATAAAGATTCAGTGCTAATCACTATAGCAGAGGTCTTTCAACCTGTTACTACCGCCATACAGCATAATATACTTTATTACGGGCCTACAGCCATCCTCTCATAGTCTTCAGCATGGCTCGGGCTCAGTTAATGCAATCCACTGCAAAAATGGCCAAATTCAAAACTATACACGGAGGTAAAAGAAAACTTGATACCTTTCAGGAAGCGTTACAATTTATCCCGCTAATATGATTACTTGGAATTTAACTAACAAGAGGGTGGCGAACGCCCGCTCACATTTGCTTCTCAAATAATATGACAGAATTCCATGACTTCAACATTTTATTATTTTACACAGTAATTAAGAAGGAAACCACAATCTTTACTCTCTGGCTTCCTGGAAATGACTCAGTTTATACATATCATTACGACAAATTGAATTAGGTATAACTTGGACTATAGCCACAAACGTATGAGCTCCATCGAAGACAGACGAGCGCCACCACTTTGTCGTTTTCCCCTTCTATGTGTAGTCTTGTTGGTTTTGTAATCCTGGTTTATAATGAAGTGGATGTTTTTAATTGCAATATATTCCACTATTATGTAGGGTTTTGTTTGTAATTATGTACAAGCCAGAACAGTCGTTGTTTTGATGTTCTCAAAATATTTTGAAACTACACTTTACACTGCTAACTTATTTTAATTTATAATAATATTATTTATATTATTATTATTACCTATGCCAACCTTTTACCATCGTTAAATTCGACGCCAACCTTTTATCGAATGTGTAGTCCAAAATAAAACCAACCGGAGACGAATGGGACATGAGCCATCAATGTGAAATAAAAACCTTTTTCATGACGGAGAAGACAAATAAATTTGCTTTAAATCCACTTTTAGGTGTTATTGTTTCATGAACGTATCAGAAAGAGGGTTTTTCTCTTGAGATGTGAAACCTAAAAATCGCTTTTTCTCCTCTGAAAGTTCAAATAGTTTATCCACAGAGTATATCTTAGAGAAACTGATATTTATATGCAATATAAACTACATATCATAAAATATCGACCAACTTAATACGTAATTAAAAACTGTTAACAGATATAAATTTGTAGTTCAATATACATACTTAAAACTAAATCTGTATAAGTTTGTTTTCCGTCTGAAAAAAATATTCGAGTTAAGACGTACGGTAGTTGTCAAAAACTCCCTATTGAATTACGAACTACTTTGGATCAGTGATGATGAGTTTTTAAATGTCCTGCTTTTCGTATATATGCTTTAGCCTATGTATATTTAGTTAATTGATATATGGCAATTTATTCTGAGTTATGTCATCAGTTAATATTGAAATTAGATGAATATTAAATTTAAATTATATAAATATGCGAATTTAGTTTGTCGCAGTTCCCTATTTAGCCATACATTTTAAAACACTGGGAGATACTTTTTAAGAAACGTCTCCCAGGAAAGAACCAGGGCACGAAAAACCAAACGACTGATCCACTCTCAGCCAAAGTCCCCTTGCATCGAGATTGTGACTGTGTGATTATCGTGAGGTGTATATCACGATTCACCTAGAAGGGTAACAAATTGCTACACATGATCGTTGCCAAAAGTGTGAGAGGGTTATTTCATAACCAAATTCGGAATTGTGTTGCAAAGTATTAAAATATTGAATAACATACGTTAAAGAAGTTACAAGACTGCTATAAAAGTGTCAACTTAAATCGCAATTTTGGGCACATGCAATAATAAAATGGCTATTGGTCGGTGGGGGGGGGGGTGGGATACCCAGACTTTCTGCCCCTCCTTCTTTTTGGAAGTTGGTTATGCCCACTTAAATTTATTGCTGGCAGTGTAATTATATGTTTTAGGCCTACTGTCTTAAATAAATGGTAATCGACCTATCCCCTCTTGAAAAATGTCAAAGTTCACCTCAACACATACTTGGTCATAGCTTTATACACTTTTATTAGTGGCTTGCACAGAATTTCAAAGGTAGAGGGGCCCTGTGGTTGTTGAAGCACGTATAGCGGAGTCGGTGGTGGAGAAACATTAGACGTTCGTAGACGTCAAGTGGGCCTCCCGGGGTATATTCTTACTATAAATTAGATCTAATTCTCCCCGGCTGAACCGTTTCCCTCGCCTGACGATGGAGATGATTGCGGGAAAAACGCCAACCCTTGTGTACGCCAGCTGTAAAAGTTAACTAAGTCAGTTGTGCATCACCTCTAACTTCCCATCTCCCATCCCACCTTCGTATCGCAAAATCCTACCAGCTATGGTTGGATACCTTTCGGAACAGGAGTTGTCTCTGTACAAGAAAGAGAATGGGGGGGGGGGGGGGGGGGGTGAGGGGGAGGTGAGGGGGAGGGGAGTCACAATTTTAAATGTGTATGTATGTATTTTTTCACCTGTTTGATTTTCGCACTTGATTATATCTTTACTTTTCATGAAGCTGGAACATAGCTGAAAATCTCAGGCATCTATGATTCCTCCGATTTGTAGAGGTATACCATGATCCGAGTAATAAAACAAAACATAAGTTAAATTTCTACATATGTTCAACGGGGTTGTTACAGCGCCAATTGAAATGCTTTTATTAAACATGTAAATTGATTTGATCTTAGTTTTGTTTCGTAAGTACCACTGAATGTGTTTCTGATAAGCTACGTATGAATAATGCTACCCCTATTTTGTAATGTTATCTTCCACCGTTTTCTCGCTTTCATTGCACACTCACCACACATCTCATTACTAACCAAAACAACATCAGCTGTGCGCACGCGAGTAGCCAACATCTCAACACCAACAAGGTAACTAAAACCTTCCGGTACCCTGTTTCTAATTGAAGAAAGGGAAACCAGTCATTTTTGTGCGATATTTTTTTTGGAATTTTCAGTTTGAATTCTTCCGATCAAAGGTCTTGGTGCTGTGTGGATTTTGCCATCCAGTTTGAGGACAAACGTAAGATTATTGCCTACATAATCGGAACTAATTATCTTCTATAAAAAATCATTGTGTAGACCTCCGTAAGACCGGTGCAGGTCTTCCTTACAAGTTACAAGGAATGCGAAGGTTAGATTACTAAATCGCGCGAATTACGGTAATTTGACAGTCGTTTCAGCAAACATGGCTTCTCTGTTTCTTACCGTCAGGTTGGAGATAACGGAGAATGTTACTGAATATGAAAGAAAGCTTGTTGAACTTTGCTTCTGTTTTAGGCTTAGTCAATAGAGACCTTTCTGACACAGATTTACTGACCTACAATAGCCTGGAAGTTAGGCCTAGGCCCTACTGTTTTTTTGCTCAGCCATAGGCCTATATTCGCTTCAGCAACACAGAAGGACATAATACTAGTATATATGCTTATAATAGCACTCGGGGTAATGTTACATTATTTACCATATTATTCGGCCTATGTTGTCTTTACCGTAGGTGTGTGATTGCTACGAAATGTTTTCACAGCTTTACCAAATATCAAATTGTCTGGCATGAGCATATGGCATGGGTGATATTATGAAAAAGATTTTTTATATTAATGAAATATCAGGACATTCACATCCAAGTAGTTCTGACAAGGGTGTTCATAATATTTAAGAAATACAGAGGAATGCTTTTTCTAAGGCAGTTTCTTAATTTTAGTAACTATTCTTGTATTTACAGTGAAGGCATATTCTACATTGACACTTTCAATTTCAATTCTGCATGGAACCATTTATAATGTACAGTAGCTATATTTATATCCATCAAAAAAATATTTACACACAAAGGAAAAGGAAGTCCTCAACTTAGATCCATTAGGTTGTAACAGCTTGTTCTCTTCAGATAGAAATTGGTAATCCTTCACAAGAAAAAATAAAATTACCATTGAAGTGTTCTCAGTTTCTCACCCTAACATTACCTTGTACTACAGTACAGTCAAATAAAAACTGTTTCGTGGTTATCTACTTATACTCATCCCCTAGGCAAATGCTTTAACAATGTTTACATAACTAGGCATAATTAGATTTTGCAATTTCTGCAAGCTGTCAGTATATGCTTCCATGGTAAGAAGGTACCTTATTCTTTAAGTTTTAACATGGCGATGGATGTCCAGAAAATTTGTGACAACAATGGCACACATGTGGTTGTTGAATACCACAAGCTATAGTAGGCACTGAGTTGGTGTCCTTACCTGTTCTGACCCTCCTACTTTGGTTAGATTAACCTGCATTCTACCTTGAAAAAATTGCAGGATAATGCAGGATTACCTCACATGGTGGATGCAGTACCGTACACGAAAATGTGCAGCCTGCACATGTACGCAGGAATTTGTTTTATGGAGTGGGACAGTTACTGAAATGTGGACCTTTAAATGAACATAGTCTTAGAGGATAGGGGTTCTATATTTGTATATAAGTGTGCTTATCTATGCAAAATGGTGTTCCACATTCTCCAATTATATGCATTTTCTGGGTGAAATTTGACGTAAGTAATTAACGTATATGTCCACTGTGGCACGACAAACCATTCTCTACCCCGGCAAATATGGACTTTTGAAATTGGGGAGGGTGTGCATGTGTACCCCTGGCACCCCTCATTCACTGAATATATGGGCCAGCTGTGCCTAATTGGGCTCATTTGGTTTATCGAATTGGAAGAAGAATGTTTGGCTTTATCAATTTTCCTGAAGTAGATTTGAATTTATCTTTGTCTGTCTAGACCAATTTTGCAAAATGTCACAGATATTTTGAGCTTGATGTGATCATACTGATTCAAAGTATTCATTATTCTCATTTAGTGTAGAATAGACTTTAGTAAACTGTGGCACCTTGCTTAACCTATAGACACTTTTACTGTTAGTGCTCACCATAGGAAAAACAAACAAACCATCAACATGAATTGTAATTTTTTTAAATCAATTTGTGTGCATAATAATAGTGAAATCAATGTTAACCATATAGTCTACATTGTAATAAAATTTAAAAAAAAAAACCCATTTTAGTGTGCATTAATAATAAACCTTGTTTTTTACCGTCTGTGTTAAGTAGCCATGGATGCGTTGTATAATTTGTGTAATTTTAATTTACTTTGGTGCCACTCTCAACCGTACATAAATTTTCTACTCTGTTTTATGTTGAATGAGGTTCCCATCTCATGTTTCACTGATCGTTTATGAAATGGAAGCTTTAATTACGGTTGCATTTTGTTATTTTTAAAAATAAACAAAAGCTTGATATAGTTTCAACTAGATTTATAGAAGTTTTTAATTTTCTTTCTCTTTTCTTATCTTGTTTGGTTCTTCACCACCTCAGATTTTTCAGGCTCCATGAATTGCCTCAATATGGGAACGGGAGCCAGCAGTTCTTCGTCAAGATCCCCTTCGCCGGAGCTAGTCAACAACCAACGAAATACACTCAGACATAACTCGGAGGATCGATACCAGAAAACAGCTTTAAGTATGGATAGGTGGAAAGGACAAAATGTAATAAGCAATGACATAGCACCAATTATCATTACCAAAGATTGCTTCGAAGAATATCAATGTACGATGTTAACTGAGAAAGACCAAGGACTGAAGGGCTGCATTGCTGATGGCATGCTGGTTCATCACCTTATTCAGGTAATTATAAGGCCTCTTACCTTATTATAGTGTTACCTAGATACCTGATAGGCTATTATCACCTATATAGTACAGTAGGTACATACACTTACATTGTAAACCTAGGTACATTTGTAGTGCATCTTTATACCTATGTTCCTACAGTATCACCTATGTACCAATTTGTAGCTTACCTATGTTCCTTTTTTCCCTATTACCGGCTATAAATGTAGCAAATATACCAAGATACCTAAAAAACAGAACTAACTGGATAAATGTTCTCAGTACTTTTCATCTACAGACATTATTCCTTGGTCATATGCTGCTCTATTCTACTAAATTTACTGCAGTTTCTAACCCAAGGAATAAAGCCTAAGCTAGAAGATATGCACTCACTGGCAGGTGAGATGTTGACTAATTGCACACAGTAATATTAATGACGTCACCTAAATGACTTAATTACACCTTTTTCATAAATTTCGAACAGACTATGATCTAGAATCAGTAAGAGAAGGTACAGCAATGGGACTTGGGATAACCTATGGTCATAAAACGTATACCCAACTACTGTGTACATAAATATCCGTGAATATTTTTAATTTTTTTTGATAACTGTGATCATAGCTTACTGAAATGAAAAAGATATACCGTAACCCCACACTGCTAGAAGTACTCATTATATCCTACTGTGTATCTGTTGCCATGCAGATAGGAGGAGTTTGAATGTTGACTTGATCAAGTCAAATCTTATCTGTGATCCAATGTTATCCTTACTTCATACAAACTTTTGTACAGCAATTAACAAACATGTATGGTAGGTCCAGTTGAGTAGTATGTACATACATACATATATTACTACATTGTAATCCTTTTGTCATACATTAGAAGCTTAGTGTTAGGATTAAATGAAATCTGCTACCTCTCTCGATCCCCGTTAATTTGTATTTATCAACCGTTAGGGTACCTACCTGTAAGGAAAGATGTGATTATCATTAGTTAGAGAGCTGGAGTTTAAAGCAGTATATATGGTAACATTTCATGACTAAGGTTAAATAGCTGTCTCACAGTTATGAACTTTCTACTGTAACAAGTGTACATGATTGGTAACTTTTTACTAATGGCCACTTCTGGGATACCTCCCACTTTTTCTGCCTTTTGAACCTCCCTTTCAGGAGTTTAATCATATAAACAAGGAATCTTCATTCATAAGGTACTTAGACCAATCACTTGATGGGTGACGCCGCCGAGGCATTTGTTTGAAAAATTACAGGCTGGACGGACGGTGACTCTTGATTGACCACTGTACATTTGTTATGAACGTGTTCAATTATATATTTGTTTGGAACGATAATTTAAACGACATATTGTAGTAAAAAAAAAAAATGGTTGCGTCACTAACTGAAAAAAAAAAAAATTTGTATGGTAAGAAAGGCATGTGTTTGTTAGGAAGGAGTAAGTATATAAACATGAACTGTATTTTTTTGGAATGATAATTTAATGGGGTAGTAATAAAATCTGTTGTGTCACTAAAGGAAAATAAATTGCGTGGTGAGGACGTTTTACAAACAAAACCTGGCTGATAAATTTAATTGTACTCATTTTAGTGACATTCCTTGCTTAAATGGTTCCTGTCTCGGTGCCCCAAAGTAATCATGCCATTCCAAGTATGTGATGAATTTAACTTAATTACATAAACGTAAATTGCTTGCTGAATTTAGAGACCATACATTATTTGTGGTAATAAGAGATTTAAGACTAATTTTTAATCTTTTTTATATTAAACTTGGTTAATTGACCAAGTTTGAAGTTTGGAACTTGATCCAATTTACTTTGAGGAGACAGTACTCCAAATACTCTTTGGAGCAGCTAATCAACAATTTTGTGGTAGCGTTAGTCCTAGAGTTAACTTTTGATTCTATTTTGGTGAGAGAGAGCAGAAAGGAAACATACATTCATGTGCAACTTGAACATGTTTTCCAACATTTTCGAAAAGTTTGCGTCCACATTCAGCGAAGTCAGTATTTATGTCATCCGTTCACGAACATTAGCTGTGACTATGTCAATACAGTAACGTCTAAAACTGAAACCATCTTTCATGGAAAAGTTCAATTATATACCAAACCTGGTTTTGGGAGATTCCATTAAAACCT
This sequence comes from Apostichopus parvimensis, assembly GCA_000934455.1. NCBI lineage: Eukaryota > Metazoa > Echinodermata > Holothuroidea > Aspidochirotida > Stichopodidae > Apostichopus > Apostichopus parvimensis. The sequence goes on from KN884398.1 coordinate 106,765, forward strand.
CAACATGAATATTCAAATACCAAAAGCATGCATTGCTTTTTCCGCGAATTCGCGGAATATCCGTGATTTCTTTTCTACCTTGGGACAAAAACTATTATCCTAACACACTGTAGCATACGCAAACTGGAGCCTATACCGCAATTTTTGCAAAGTTCCATGATTTTTTTTTTAACCCAGGCTCATCCCTGCAAAAGAGAAGAAAGCTTCAATTTGATGTTGTTTTTCATTTCTTTCATCATTATTGGTTATCAAATCGAGTCCTCACGTAGCAGTTTTGTGCCTGCAAAAGCAATCTCAGTGAATGAGCTGTATCCATTATTCTGGTTGAAATGTCAGTCTGTGGTAAAATCAGGAACACTTTCATTAACTCCTCCTCATCTTGAATTGTCATTAATCTGGGTTTTGTGGTCATGTCTGATTTAACCATACATGTATAACAATGTGGGGCGTCAATGTAATCTCTCTCATGTATGATCAACCGTTTATGAATGAAAAGTCTGTCAATCCTTAAGACTTTAGTGCCACAAACCCAGATGGCACGAAACATAACATAAATCGCCATTTATATGTATATAAATCATATAAGAGAAAAGCCCGTTTTTGTCAGAGAATATTTTGTCAAAACTGTACTCTAAAGTGACTTTCAAAGATATTCTGTTGGAATGATCAAATTATCACCAAATGTTTTTGAGATAGCTATGATAATTGTCCTTCTAGGGTACTATGGGATATATTCGTGTGATGTGCAGTAAGGATATTAATTTAGTAAAAGTAGACTGACTGCTGTATGTGATATATACATATATCCAAGAAATGTTGTGTATAAACAAGTACTGTAAAGTATGGGTATTTGGTACCTTCTTTTCATTCTTACAATTTCTCTTTGATCAAGCTCGCTTTCATTTCATGGAACTGCATGCTTACTACCATTAATTTAAAAGTCATTAGTATCCACCCCCTCCCCCCCCCCACCTAGTAGAAGGCCTACTATATGATATGTATCCAAGAAATGTTTTGTAAAAACCTACTTTAAAGTATAGGTATTTGGTCAAGTTCTTCTTTTTGTTCTTACAATTTCACTTTGATCAAGCTCATTCAAGTATTGTCCCCCCACCCCCCTCCCCCCCAAATATGATAGAAAATAAACACACACAAAATTGTCATGCCTTTAACTGTTTGTCCCACCACCAACAGATTTTACCCTGGGTGAGTGATTTAATTATAATACAAGAGTTTTCACCCAAAGAACTGTCCCTCTGTGAATTTAAAGTTAAATGCAGTATAATTTGGAGCATGGGAGCTTGCAGGCAATTATTTCTGTCCAAAATGTAAGCATTTTTTTCCCCCAATATATTTTGTAACCAAGACTGATGTTCTGTAAGTAATAGACATTCGGTATCATTTGCATAACAGTATACATGCGTTTAGCACACCCTCTTCTTTGTGTGTCGACCATCTCGAAGTCCTCACTAATTATGTTCAGAAGTCTATATTTTAACAATATATTTTCAACAATTCTTGTCATTCTGAATTTATGAAATAATAAAGTCTGTTAGGTCTACAAAGGATTTCCACTTACATTCAATCAATGTTATACAGTAAATGTTCTGATATGTACTCACATACAGTAGTGCAGGAATTGAATCCAAGTTTTATTTGTTTTTGAGAGAGCTAGGGTCATCAATTGACCATATTGGTCATATTTACTTCGCTACTCCCTTACATGTCTCTGCATTTAAAACATTGGTCACACCTGTTTGTACTACAAAGGATTTCCACTTTATTTCAATCGATGTTACAAAATGTTAGTACATATCCTCACATAGTGGAGGAATTAGATTCAAGTTTTATTATTTTTAAGAGAGGGCTCATAAATTGATCATATCTGTCGTAATTTCTTCGCTTCTCGTTTACCTGTCTCCCCACAACCTCAGCACTCTTGTTCTACCATGTGATGCCGAGTGTGAAATGGTAACAGTTTTAGCACTGTACACCCTCTACGCCCGGCTTCTTCTGGTCGAAGCCCCCCCTCCCCCATCTCATTCTACCACCCCAAAGTGTATACATAAACGTGTTTGCTCTCGGAATTTTTGTTTTACTTTGTTTTCATGCCAAATAGAAATCAAACTTCTGTCTTGGACTATCAGCATAACTTTCAGTTTTGTTGTGCCATATAATATTTTTCCCTTAAAGTCTCAGTACGTGTTTGCCAAATTTAAACTTCGACCTTTCCAGCTTACTGCACTAAAAGTTCAGTGAAAATGACACCGTTCTATGCAATTTTCATATTAATATTCATTACTTTTATGTATATCTACATCTATATGTACATATCTGTCGTTAAAAATTTTGAGCTGAATAAAATTCGCCAGATTTATTAACCAGTTCGCAGATTCTACAAACGTCAATCAAAATTTGCAAGCCCCGCCCAACAGATCATGCGCCAATTAAATCGCTCTCTTTTTGTTTACGACCATTAGGCCTAGGCTTACTTTTACTTTCGTGGCTAGCCTGTCTTTAGATCCCTGCTCTTGTATCCTTGTCTCAGTCTTACCGATGTAGCTTGCGAAATTGTGTCATTTCCTTCCATTGCAATGAATAAACAGGTCAGTGTTTTCAGACGTTTCTTCCATGGAAATGTAAAAAGTGGACGATACGAGTATAGGACTGCGTGATAAAATCTTGATCGGACCGCATGGGTAGACTATTTAGTTTACATTTGCGTAATGAACATGCTGACATGGGTGGTCGCAGTGATTTTACTGTAAATTGTTTGCGACAGCTTTTCTCCATTAAACCCACCCACCTGGTCAGAGTGCATGTAGAATAAGAAACATTGAAATCTACTTCTGAAGTTTATTTCCAGAAATTCATCAGCTCATAATACACGTATTGAGACTTTAAACTAAGACTACTATACATTGCAATCTAGAAATTAATTTCAAATTTGCAGTAGAATTCTTAAGTCAGGTTGGACTTTTACAGGTTAAAAACACATTAACCTTTCCTAGCAAAATATTATTTGGTGAATTTTTTTTCTGTATCATTAATGCCCTAATATGTTTATCCCTACATGTAAATGTATGTTGAACAGATTGAAGACACATGCACATATATATAAACTGACATTTACTGTACTACATATGACATGGTATGAGTTGATGTCTATGTTTCATGCTAATTAATCTCTCGTTAGGAGGATCCTGTGTAATGATGTGATCGTTTCCTTAAAGATGACAGTTTGTCTGACAAGCACAGATGTTTCCCTCCTGGCAGTCATATAATCACACTAGATATATTATCAAATATGATGCATTCGATCGTCTCTCTGGATATCTTTAGCTGGCT
>KN884399.1:16788-27534 GCA_000934455.1 Apostichopus parvimensis
TCACGCCAAAAAGCATGGCCGTGAAAAGTGTTAATCCTTACTCAACTGTGAAACTGGTCACTGTTTGAAGTTAATTACGTTTATAAGTAGCACTCTCTTTTAAATTTTGTGATATATAAGCGTTGGCTGATTAAATGTTGCGTCTTGGCTACGATTATGGCTACATATTTATACATTGAACCATACACATGGTTACCGAATCACTGAGTAGCTAAAACAATCTATAGGATATATACTAGATCTCAATGAACGAAATAAATAAACCAGATCCTAGCACACTATATAAACACACTTCATTACATCTCACTATAGCAATAATCGAGGAATCAAATGGCGGATACCTACGTTTGGGAAATTTAATGCTGGGCGTTTTTGGGTAACGTATTCGCGCAATTATGTAGGCGCTATGTCGATCGTTTCTTACATTTATTTATCATGTTTTTCTTGTTATCGGAATAATTATTATAAGCAGTGAGTTCCAGTCTTGACCAGGTTTAATACAGATCATTTTTTTTTAAATTAAGCACAATTCTATAGCAATAGCATACTGTACCATAAACTTCTCCACACTAGCCGTTAAGATCAAGCAAAAACAGGTACCGGTATGGCGTAAGGTGATGGATGTTATGCCGACCCTACTGTGTTTTAAAAGTTTGAAAGATTGCAAATAGCAACGTCTCACAGGTCGTTCTGACTCTGAGATAAGAATTAATATTGATGGCACAATCAACAAGTGGATGCCAAAGTGAACAGGGATAATATATGGCTCACTCATATATGTATATAGCCATGGTTGTTATATCACGGAAAACTCGTAAATATATATATCTTTTAAGCTCTAATTTGCGGGCATTGTCACCATTAGATGGTAATAAAATGCTACGAAATTAGTATAGAAACATTGTAACCTAACCAAAATATGGAAACCCCGCACCTATATATGCTATACTGCAGTATTATTACAGCGTAGGCTTTCCTCCCCCATCCCTAGATTTTTGGAAGCTTCGTACCGCATGAAATCTTCATTATGATATCTGTCGACAATCGTCCAGTACCCTAACGTTTACTAGTTTTTGTTCAATAACACTAAACGGAACGTTAGACATAACGCTCTTCGATGGACCGTATAAAATCTCATCAAATTACTTATTCAAGGAGACCTTATAATTGTGTAAATATATAATGCTTTTCCCTCAATATGAGATGTTAAAAAGCTTGACCTACTTTTAGCAGTCATTTCTGAATATTGACTATTACCTTCGGATCTCTGAACATCAAAGAAATATGCGTGATATGATAGCGATGATATGCATGCATCTTTGATTGTCAAGCAGAATTGATCAACAGCTGTTTATAAAATCGAGATTTATAAATATATGTGTCCAAACACAAAATCAGGATTGATGGATGAATATGTGCTCGCATGCAGTAAATGTACGCTGTTCTAGCATCTCTATGGAAACGCACATGCGCAGAGATGTTGTGCGTTCATTCAGCCTACACTTCGCCAAGTATACTAAACGTGTTACATAGGTGTCTATGCAGAATATATTAAGTAAAGAAAGTAGACCATGCACGTATATGTATATACCGATCACGCATCTTACCTTATGCTGATGTTCGTTTAGCTGAATAGCTATGAAAACCATCAAAATGCACCCTTTTTTCAGATACCAAAAATTGCCCTGTGTGTGAATGAATATACTGGAAATTAACGGTGGTACTGCACCGAGGTTTTGAGGTAAATTGGTGGTTTGCTCCCTTAAATCAAAGTTGCAAAATTATACCAATGCCTGCAAAGTTCATCCCCCTCCCCCCCCCCCGTTTCCCTTAGTGAAACCCTCTCCCACCACCTCTGATAAACTAAGCTATAAGGAACTACAGCTTGCCTGTATCATATAACATGCCGTGTATCTGCTCTGACTTTTCAGTAACTTCAAAGAATCGAACCAACAGCAAGGATTTACTACAGAGACTGTTAGACAACTACGGTGCCAAATCTTTAAGACCTGTCTGGGATTTGGAAGATTCCGTCACAGTTCGATTGAGGTTCCTTCCAGCCCAACTTATCTATTTTGTAAGTATATACTTTGAAATATATTGTTCAATCAAACTATAGTCGTTTATTACGTAATATTCGAAGATGGCGATTGAGAAATAATGGTGTTCGAGAAAAATGGTGTTGTCATCGACTTGACTACGAGTATAATTTTATGGAACGCCAAAAGACCACAAGTGATGATAATATAAAAGTACACGTAGATCCTAGAACAATACATCAACGTTTTATACACGATGGTAATATTAAAAGTAACACAAAAATAATATAAAAGTTAACACAATTATGATATAAAATTTATGATACGATGATAAAAGAATAAATTTATACTGGTATCATGATCCCTTTGTAACCCTCTTGGCGTTCAATATTTAAAGAGATATGTCAAGATATTTATAGTAGCAGATACTAAAAAAGGCGTGAGATTTTCTGAGGTATATTTAGGCTAGAAATATAGGTCTATAAATTATAGATCTAAACGCAGTAATTTGAAACTGGAAGATTTTGTTTATTGAAATAGACCAATATGGAAAATCTCTCTAAATTAACATATTTGTTTAATCTCCAATTAACAGAACGAGAAGCAACAGGAGGTAGCGGTAACTTCTATGATGGCACAGACGTGGACAGATGAGTTCATGACATGGGACCAAGAAGCAGAAGGAGTCAAATCCTTGTCGGTGGCCCTTAGTGAGCTATGGATGCCCGATATCGCTCTGTATGAAAAGTAAGTACCCCCCTTTTTTTTGGTGGGAGGGTGGGAATTTTTTATTTTGTTTTTACTTTGGGCGTTGTATGAATACTGGGTGAAAATACGTTTCAAATTTTCCACACTCATTTCATTCTTTTTTCATTAAAGTTCACTTTGGTGAGCGAATTTAGGCGGCTGCCTTAGTTTGGTCCAGACAAATATTACTGTGAGTATAAAATTCGGCAGATTAGAAATTTTCTCAAATTGGCCAAAACAGTTGGAAAATGAGAGGCCTGTTATTGAAAATATATTCCTATTATAAATATAATAATGTTTCCATTAATAATTTGAATGCAAACCCAAACGAAATTGCATAATCCTTATAGTTCACGAAACAGCATGATCAAGAACACATTTTCAAATTCCGGTGTAACCGGTCTGGAAGAAAATGTTTGGTTTGTCGTGTTTATATCTTACCCCCCCCACCACCCCCACCCCATGGGTATACATATACATATGCATACTCGAACGTTTAGGAAAACTAATCATGGATACATAATCCATTATCTATACATTCTATCACAAATTAGAAACGTTTAACTATAGACCTGTTCTCCAAAGGTTTCCAGTTAAACCCAAACCATTAAGCCGATACACAATAACGTTGTAGGTGAATATTCTGTATGGGATTACACAGCTAATGTAAACCGATGACAAGGAGCAGCTGCATGAGTTTAACCACTACACGTAAATGTCCAATTAATTACAAAATTACAAATTAATTAAATTAAATACAATGTTACCAGTCAAGTTACCTGGAAAGGTAACAAACTTTAAACTTCTTGAAATAAATATTTGAACAACCTGGGATCTTTAACTCTCATTTCATTTCCAATGCAAGTGGATACACACACGCCGCCAAAACCAAAAAAACAACACCTCATGTATTCCTACCAGCAAACTTGATAGCCAAATATCATATGTCATTCGAGTGCTTTTGACACGCTACGTGTTCATCAATAAACCAAAATGCATAGAAATAGAAACTGAAAATAGCAACAACTTTTATTTACAACCTACAGAGAAACGGTGTTGCTCTGCAAAATAGCTGGTATACTTGTTTCGTGATAAGAACTGTTTTCGTTAACTGACCAAATCAATCATTGTCCCATGATTAACCAAGTCATATTTGTGTCCAATATAATGTCCAATATATATATATATATATATAAATGTGTGTAGATTTAAATATATAAATTAAAGGTGCAAATGTTTCCTTTACTGCATGTTAATTGTCTTATGGTATCATTTCAGCGTCGACAGGGAATTTCTACGTTACCGAGATTTTCCAGTGTTCATATTTCCAAATGGTTCAGTCCTTTGGTACACACCTATGATAACAACCACAACATGTAGAGTACGTGTTCGATATTTCCCGTTTGACACTCAAGTATGTAACGTTACATTTGGCTCGTGGTCTCACAGTATAAATCAAGTCAACCTTACATTTCAAAGTGACGGAGAAGCGACCGAATTTAGCTTTCTTCAAAATGGAGTTTGGGAGCTCGTTGGGATGAGGATGCACCGACTCGAGAGGAGCTTCCTCTGCTGCAAGTACCCATTTTCCCTGATCGTCTATACCATGTACTTGAAGAGGTCATCGACCTTTTACGTCAACACCATTTTGGTACCATGCATACTCTTGTCATTCATGAACCTATTGGTGTTCTGGTTACCACCCGATGCAGGGGAGAAAATCTCGCTAGGGATGACAAACCTTCTAGCTTTGATTCTGTTCCAACAGTTAGTAGCGGAAAATATGCCGCCTTTAGGTGACCAATTCCCAATTATAGGTAAGTACAGTATATCAGAAGGCCCGTTATATATAAGAATCATTTATAAGGCATAACCTGATATGATATAGAAACTATAGTGACGAACAATACACTTAACGAAACAGACTAACTTATATCCCGGTTTTTTTTTCATATTTAAAATTTATCGTTAAGGAATTTTAAAAGGATTGTCAGAATAACATCAGCATTATCTCATTTTTTCCCCTCAACTATCTTATGATATTACAGTGTCAGGCCAGGAGAATGTGAAAGCATTGAAATGACATAGGCTTTATCGTTTTAGTGTCTTTCTTTTACCCATTACAAAGAAAATTATCTCGTGTGTGATATGAACGGGTTCTTTGCAAATGCCGATTCTGAAATATTGTAGTTTGTTTTGATGACGTAATGCAGACATTCTGTTCAGTGAGAACACTGCTTAGATTCACATTACAAATCTAGAAAATTAAACCATAGTAAAAGTACAGAAGAACTCCAATATTAGAATCATGACAATCCCATGATATTATATATGCGACTGATAAAAATAACCATGAGATCATCCAAACATAGCAAGATTTGTAGCAAGATCTGCGGATAGCAAGATAGCAAGATCTATGGAGTGTTAGCTCAGTGGTTAACGCCGGTGCCTTCCAATCATAAGGTTCGAGTCACTCCAAGATCTATGTATGTCGTCCAGTCACAGAGTGGTTCACAATTGACAACTAATAATCATGGACGTTAAATATGAATCTAAGAGACTGACTTCGGTCAGCTTGCGGCTTTGATAAGCCAATGAGGCTTCTTCGCGAGTTCCTGAGGATCTAAAATACATACAAATACATACATTTGTTCTGCGCTGTTTGGGAGAATTGTTTATCACAGGTATCTCTATTATAATAAGCTAAAGTTGAGGGTTAACGCGGGGTTACTTTTCGTGCCCGTCTCGCTTCAAGAGCAGATATGATGAGCTACGCCCCCCCCCCCCCCCGGCCACCTTTTTTCGTGTTGGTATTTCAAAATCATATTCTATATAGCGATTAACGAAATATGATTTTGGTGTCAAAGCTATGATTTCACTTTTCTCATATTTTTTCTTTTCACAACTCAATTCATATTCCATTATTTGGTAGTAAATACAGCTGCTATTTTATATAACACTAACAGTTAAGGTAGAAGTGTTGCGTTACAAAGTTCAACCATAAAGGGATGAACAATTTCGTAAGCAAGCTTTAGAAATGAATTATATATTTCCCAATGAAAAAAAAATGAATAGTTACAATAAACATGTAGATATAAATAACGTAATATGTATAATTGCACAATATTACGACCAAGTATAGGCCTCATAAATATTAGTTATTTATCAAGGAGGAAGGGAACTTATTGTGTTACAATTAACCCTCAACTATTTTCCCTCAAACGAACGGGCACTGTAATTAATGGCTATCTAAAATGAGTAGGTGCAATGAACTTGTTTGTTGAATATCTTTTTTGTGTTAACGTTATAACGATATTGTCAATGTATGAGCAAATATCTATCAATAGCATATGTTAATATGCACGTCAAATATAGGATACCTATAGCTTATCGGTTAATATTTTGCCGACTATACCGATATCAGTATAACATTCAAATGGTAAACTAGCCTATCGGTCAATAGCATACTCTTCTATAAACCGTACTCTTCTATACAAAATATAGCATAACTGTGGTAAAATAGCCTATCGATATATCGCCCTGCTAATAATGATGAAATCACCCACGGTGTACGTATACACAAATCCAGTATACGTCGTTACCATGTATATATATTCATTTTACTTATAAAGAGCTATCGGTTAATGGCAGATTTGCAGTGAGTCCGTAAGTCATATTGTAGCATAGTTAGTGGAGAGAGAAGTAAACATTAACAGAAATGACATTTATAAACGTCACGTGATAATTTTTTAATTCATTTTCTCGTCAAATGTCAAAACGAATTTTCTGTCCTAAAAGTGTCATAATTTAAGATATCGTCGAAAACAGAAAACGAATTTCAAAGTAAGATATTGCTAAGCTATTATACGCTATATTTCATATTTATGCATTACTGATGTAGAAATCAACCTCCATAATTATTCAATTTCAACCAGTATATGATATTGTTTTTAATCTTTACTACGTGAGTGACAAATATAGTAAGAACCGCATGAATTTTTTCCCGATGCTATGTAATAAGTGCAGGGTATAGCAATAAATATCGGTACCTTGGCAGAAATAACGGTATATTGGCAGAAATAGGGAAAGGGTCATTTGATAAATTACAACTGGTCGATTAAAATACAGAAGTCCAGAGAGGTTTAAGTCGTAATTTTACATAATATGGTTGAGATTTCAAATTTCCTTGCAAATCTATAGCTTAAGAACAACCATTTAAATATGTTATATTTCCTTTATTTCCTGTGCAATGCCATATACTCTCCAAGGTTATTCACAAGGTCGACTGCAGGGGCAAGTTCTAAATTTTCCCGACCGATGTTGGAAGGGCCAAGTACACGGAAGGGCATCAGTGGCCCCGAGGAGTGGTCAAATTCTTCTCTGACTGATATCCCCCGCCGAACATTCCCCCCTCCCCCATCGACTGGCGATGGAGGTGGGGTGGGCGTGGAGTGGGTGACCACTAAACCATAAACAAGCACTGCTTATCAGCAGAGTATACTCAGCGCAGACATTATAAACAAATGAAGCAGCAAAAATAAAAAATTAATATTGAACAGAATTGAAATATACAACCGATAACCTTGAGTATGCAAGTTCTGGGCTGTTGTTAATGAGGTTTTATAAGTTTGTAGGTTTCATAGGTTGCTGCAGAGGTGTTTTCACCTACTTGTTGTTGGTTATAGCAATTGCATTATAATAAAAAATAACATTGTACTTTTTGCATACCTTGAACCTGCGCCATCTGAAAATACTTTCTTGTTATACAACCGATGCAGGGCGGTTGCTGGTATATCCTTGCATTTGATTTCAAGATAATTTTATCTTTTTATATATGTTTGTATAGACAACATGTACTTCAATTTTGATTGACTTGTCTTTATTTTAGTACAATGTTAAGTTTATGTATTTCAGTTGGGGTTTCAAATGCAGAATATAATACATTGATGTTCTTAACACTGTTAACAACCAATCTTGAAAATATGAATAGAAAAAGTAAAAACAAAAACATACATATATATATATATACTATATATATACTTTATATATACTATATATATACTATATATATATACTAAATATATATATACTACTTATAATTATATACAGTTTCGAATCCTATATGTCCAAACTCGTTTGCTCAAAATGACAGCCTAAAGACACCACGTTTGAGATCATAAAGACCTCTACCAATGACAGTTGGGTTTGTGTTTTACTTTCATATTTTTAACAACCACAGAGAAATACTTAAAGTTTAAGTTACATACAGTTACAAACAAAACGTATACTTATTAATCACTTATATAATATTCTGTCTCTTCTCTATCAAACTTCTCTTCAAGGTACTTTCTTCGCCATCATGATTGCTGTTGGATGTATAGCCGTCACAGGGACTGTGGTGGTTCTAAGAATCTTCTACAAGGGGTCTGATCGTCCGCCACCAAAGCTTCTTCGCCGCCTCTTAAAGAAACCATTTTTGAAGAGGTCTCTTCATCGCCATACCGCAGGCTACAGTAGCGCCAGACGACACAAGATTCACTCACGTGGTGTACTCGAAAAGCTCGAGAAAAGCATCACATTGCATTACCCGAATGACAGCGAGCTTGTAGAGTACCCCGAGAACAACGCCGAAGGAACCGGACCAGAGGTACCTTCACCCTCGAAGGAACCATCCAAACAAACACGTGACTTTCGAACGGTCATGCAAGAACTTCGAAAGTCCGAAGAGAGGGCTTTGGACACCGAGAAGAGAGAGATGGTCGAACAAGAATGGAAAGATTTGGCTGTTGTTATCGACTTGCTTCTCTTTCTCATCTTGGTTTCGATTACACTGTTAGCGTTGGTAGTTCTCATTGTATCCTTCGAGATACACAAGAGAGAGAGTACAGACACACTAGTAGATATGCCGTTTTCGTGACGTTTGCATATCATAACCTGGAAACAGCCAAGTTTACATGACAACGGTATGGCAGGTATTAATATATACAGATGTTGATAACTGACGTTTTTAGTGTAGTATCTAACTGTGAAATCATTCCAACAGCCGAACTATTTTTCTGAATTATTGGTTACGAGAGACATTTATAACGTACAAGTATAACGTCTTAAGTTTTACGTCAATGAAGGATTAATTGATTAAGAAAAACGAGGAGAGACTCGTTATACGTTATATGTTCTAATCCAAGAAATAAGAAAGAATTTAGGGAGTGCAAATGATGTTTCTATATCTATTCGGGCTTTCAAGATATATATTGACTTTTTACGTATTACAAATCTAGAATGTTCATTTTAATCATATATACACTTACAAACTAAATCGTCAATCGTAATATATCGTTTTCGAAATCCTCATAAGTACAGGTATCGAATTCATATAAATAACAGAACTCCCAAAAATATTAACAAAATTCATCTGTCATAAACGCATCGCAATATAATATAAAAAGGCACAGCATTAATTTGGACATACTGTAGACCGTTAACAAAATTGCTACTAGTCACAGGTTGTCTTTTTATACACTTTTATTTTGTGATAAAACGAAACTTTAAATATGTGAGGTTAATTAATTAAATTGGCTGGACTACTTAGTCTAGCACAAAATTTGGTCAGCCCCTCAGAAGCAACACAAGACTTAATAGGAAAACCTATAAAGTAAGTCTTTCATTACCTCATTACCTCAACTGATCTGTTTTCAGTGTAACACAAACTTGTCAAGGACAAACTGGCATGAAATGTCATCCACAGGGTACTCTGTTGTTAAAGGGAGTGAAGACTCGTGCACAAAGAAACGTCTGATGCCGGTAATCTGACCTAGTTTCGAATGAGATGTAACAGAAGTGTTAGACACCACCATCGATCCCAGAAAATACACACACAGCTTGCTACCGTCGACAATAGTGTACGGTCAATACATGTATGCTCCCACAACACAGTGTGCATAGCAGCGATGGACATCTCAGGTCCAGATCAAAGATAACAAGGTATCACGTTTCATTACTGTCTGCATTTTGTAGCGACAAGAAAAACACTTCACTTGCAAGCAACGGAAAGTTAACTTTTTCAGAGCGCGGCACGTGGTTTGGGGCGAGTCTTCAATAACTTGAATGGACCATGTTTTGTTTAAGAAGTTATTAGAATGCCAGCCTTAAATGTACATTGTAACCTCATTGACTCAATCTGACGTTATCATCAATTTTAGCCTAAAAGGAACATTCCAAAGATTTAACATATTTTAAAGGGTGATATCTTGCAAAACAGAATAGCTATAGAAACAATTCTAGCACTCAATATTCTCTTTCTCGTTGGACTACGAAATATCCTGACTAAAATTCTGTGTGGAATCGTCTTTTAATATTTTTTAATTGAATTTGTTTGGCATCTGACTTTGACTAAGTAATCTTTGACTGCAGGTGAGTCACGCGGATGTTTAATTGGTAATTTTTTAAAACAAAGAAAAACAAAGAATGTTATTGTCAGTGATTTAGAAATGTAACCACAACTGATGTAATAAATTTTGAAAGTATTAATGAACCGAGGTTTTTGTCTATCCTAACCCAAGCATCCGACACCAGTTTCTTTTCTCTTCATATAATTATATTTTTGGACAAATTGACGACAATTTGTAAACCAATTGTTATTTCGTTCTAGTCTATTTGCTGCTGCTGATGTCACAAGTCACGCATTTCAACGAACCCCCACTACTCCCCCCCCCCCCATAACCCTATCCCACGCTTCCCTCCAAACTTGTATCATAAGGGAATGAAACAGGTATGTTGAGAAGTTAAATCCCAAGTAAGAAGCGTTTCCGGTCAATACATTAAGCATATTATGATCTCTTCATTGGAGACCTCGCAGTGCTTTCTGTTATGTTTATACCATTTGTTGTAAACCCTTTGGGTACATTTGAACTCTACATTGTGTCTTGTGACTTTCTTAGGTTAACAAGTTAACATATATATA
>KN884399.1:45511-57408 GCA_000934455.1 Apostichopus parvimensis
ATTGCACCAAATTGCATCTGAGGCCACCTGCAAATGCAAAAAATTTCCAAACCCCTCCCCCAGGCCGGTCATCAGTCTTCAGCCCCCCCCCCACTCAAAAGTACCTTCCTACGCCACTGGTTACAATATGCGGTACATTAGATTATAAACTTGACAGATACAGTGTTGTGAGATATTAATTACAAATGTAAATTTTTGTATCTAGTGCAAATTACCCTCAATAAGTATTTGTAATGAGTACATTTAATGAGACATTCAACAATAACAAATTAAAAAAAAAAATACATGAAAAATTTCACTAGCTACCACACTAACGGAATAGACTGTTGACACTAAGCACCTCAGGACGCACTGATAAATAGGCTTATTGTATAACATTACGATGCAGTCTTTCTTGTCTTAAGAGTACCTATATGTTGTTTATCTGCTGAGTGAAGCAGTTTTTAGAGATTTATTTTGAGCTTCTGTAGGCGATATATACTCCATGCTCTGTGTGTTTCATTATTAATAAATCTTTCACTTAATGTAAATGTTTATTGCACCACCTAAGACCTAAGTTCATCTTACCTTTCTTCATCTCTGTCTCTTGCTCAAATGGGTGAATTATTTGCACCGAATGTACTAAACTGTCCCGAGTAGCCTAATATCATATGATGGACACTATATTGTCATAGGTTTACGGTGAACGTCATAAATGATTTGTCGCAGTTCATCTACATATGATAGGTCTTAATATACACTATGTATTGGAAAATGAAATTGTCGGAAGTTCACACATTCTGTCGTTGACACTGCATTTTTTAATATATAGCAATTTGGGGGGGGGGGGGCGGGGGGGGGGGGGCAGGGGGGGGGGGGGGCTGTAACGACTTGCCCGAAAACTATCACAGAAATGTTCATGTCGCGTTCAACATCTTAATGTGCATATCATATAGGCATGCATCGGTTATTACATCGCATACCAATTACATACAATCATTTGTCGTGTTATTACCCTTCCATATTGGTTATCGTTTTAGGGGAAGTCGTTACAATAAATATTGATAATAATAATATATGTTTAACCATTAAAAAACACATTGCAACACATTGCTGCAGCACCCCCCCCCCAGCCCCCTCCTACGCCTCCTACGCCTATGACTTAGTAAAGAGCGTATGTTTATCAAAAGAAGATATACAAGTCCAAGACAAGGCAATCTTCCATTCTTAAAGTATATTTTATTTATCAAAAAAGAAAGTAAAACAACGGAAATAAAACATAGGTCAGCTCGGAGGCATATATGGTCTTGAATACGACTGAAGTGATTCACACATTAAATATTAATTTATCCGATTAAGTTACCCGTTCTGCCTTAATATGCAACTGATCAACTCTTTCTGAAACTTTCATTTTCATTGGAGCTGTAGTGCCGAGTGACCTGTATGTACACGTTTCTGAAAGTCCTTGTCCTACAGCTTTGGGGTTATTAACCTTGATATTATAGTTACTGGTAATGAGGCCCTGTATCTTGTTAATTATGCATACTACTGATATTAAACCGATGTTTCTTTAATAACGTTTTTTAATCAACAAAATATATTATTGATAAGTTTTATACAGATTCCTGTTCGGAAAATGCTATAGTTCAATGTCAAACAGGCAATGAATTTCTTATATCCAATTTGATATTTGAAGGAAATGACTTAATATCGATGTTAAGAAACGATCATAACTATCGGTAAATTAAATATTATTGGCCTTCCATGTTCTTTTGTGCAGAATCACGAAATCGTAGCGTGAATGCAAAATTCCTCCCACTGAGATAGGTATTAGTATAAAACTTTATGGAAAAGCCAGAGTCGGATCCATGATTTTACACAGGGTGAGGCTTAAAGGCGACTCCTATGTTGGCAGTGGGGGTCTGGTGGGGGTCTTCTCCCAGGAAAACCCACACCAAAGGTTAGACGTAAAATGGTACATTCTAAGGCATATTTATGGATAGAAATTAGGTCTAAATCGAAGCTTGTGCTATTAAATTCTTTTGAATTTTTGAAGAAAAAAAAACACGACTGAAGTTGTTCCCCAGGCTGTGGTGGGGTTTTGGATGGGGGTGGTGGAGGGACATAGCCCTCTTTTGCGCACGCCATTGACTATTGTATGTTGATTAAATGATGGGAACTGTTAAATAGAAAGCATTTAAGTAAGGGGATGAGATTGAAAGTAACTTTCCATATATATTAAGACAAACTTTACCTGATATAATTCAGCAACTGAGTTAGAAGTTTAGCGCAAAAGATGATGATGATGAAGATATTATGATATTCTACAAACTATTTTCATATTCATTATTACGTACTAACTAACCCCTTTAATTTTTTTCCCATGAGATGAATCTTTAATGTTAATATCATTATATATCATACATATGTCAATTATACAAAACTCTCAAATGTGTTAAAGCCACAACTTTGCAAGTCTGCAGAGGTTGTGTCACGTAAATAAATTGATTAATCGTCAGTCGCCGGAGATTGAGCTAATGTATAAATTGAAACATAAATGAAACATAAAAACACGGCGATATCGACTTCCAAGCCCCCCCCCCCCCCCCGTCCTTAACCAGCGCCACTGGATCTGCCTGTGATATGTAACACATTTCATATACAAACAAACATGCCAATCACGCTTTAAAGCGGAAGAAGCTTAAAGGCAAATCATTTTTCTTCCACGCTGTCACACTGTCATAACTATTTTCAATTAAACAGAGGCATAGAGTGACCTATAAGGTCTCACGTATACCATTAGAGGTGTGATTACTTTCATGACTGCCACGGTTCATCTTTGGGTATATCAGTCTCCGCCACTTTGTCTTGACCTCTGAACCATCTAGGTACCACCGAAGACTTAACGGCTTGCCAAATGGTGTCACTGGTCACTTCCTGAATGGTCGGGTCCGTGATCACATTCTGTGTAACTTGCTTTCCTGTTTAACAAGATAGAAGAAAAGCTGAAAACGATGATGATCAAAGAAGGAGTGGGCAGGAGGAGGAGGCGAGGGAGGGGGAGGTTCAGGAAGTGGGGGAAGAGGGAGCTGTTCTCATTTCAATTACGGATCTGTGACAAAGCGACTGCTGCTTTTTGTATGAAGATTCTGCAATGAGTATCTGATTCGATATCTTCCGTTCACAAATATATGTTTCTATGCTTCACATGAAACGGGCCGTAAAATGAATGTATACATTTCATTCTGACTATTTGTGTAGATTGCGCACTATATACTTCTAAATGGAATGTACGGTACTTTTCAATCACACCATAATCGTAGTCTATTTTTTTTCTAGCTCTTTGTTGGCCTAATTATAAACTGGTTTCACTAAAGATTAATAGTTCTACTGAAATTTTAACTGAAAAGTTCAATAACTTGCAATTACTAGAAATCGCATTAAGAGCTTATTGCGCGGTAAAGCAAAACTTTTTTCTTGTCATCTATAGCCTATAACGTAATTCATGACATAAATACAAACATGCTTTAACACACACGTTCTCTATAGTTGTGACCAATACAGCCATTATTATCACTTCAAATCGGGCATTTGTGCGTTTGCCCATTATAAAAAACATAAGGATCACAGACAATCTATTAACTTCACGTACACGGTAGATAACTTTCTCGTACCTGGTTTTTGAAAGTATTTGTATTTCGCACCAACAAATACGCTGTATAACAGAACGTTTTGAAGTAACAGCGCTACATTTAATACACGCGAAGTTGTTATAGAAATCATTGTTATCTATGCAGTATATATAGAATGTCATCTCATTTTACAATAACTGTTGAAGTGATATATATACAAATCTCATCCGTAAACGGATGTTATGACATTAGAGCACCAACGGTGCAGAACGCCCTTGCATCTATATAGTTAAGCCTATATGCCACAGTGGCTTTCAGGGTAAAAGCCATTTCAGGATTTTTTATCAACACGATTTTATCTGACACCACATGGTTGCGCAAAATAATTTTACTTCTTCCTGTGTCGATATTGAAAATATTAAAGCGCTTAAATATTCCTTGTCCCCCCTCTCACCCTTTCAATAAAAAAACTTCAAACAGTGAGCATCGATCAAAAGGAAAAGGCAACATAAGATATATAATTATATATATTAATTAACTGTACACGATGGCAGTCTTGAGCGAGCGATATTAATGGTAAACTAAGTTATAAAAGGATTCAATCTTCAGTTTCGTTAACTACACCTTATTTTATAGCGCGGCATTCCGTATCCTGTTTAAATCATTTCGTACTAAAATCCTGTATCAGTGCAGCTCATTTGACTAGTCTAGCTTCATTTAAAGAAGAAGAAGGAGAAAAAAGATGGAGATGAGACAACAGGACAATTTAAAAATATAATGATCTTTTTTTGCACATCCTTGAATACAGTGATAATAATATGAGAGGGGGTGCAAGCAAGCAAGGCTCATGCATCCAAACTTCCAAACAATGCGTCTGGAATTGCTTTATCTGTTTATTTCCATACATACGTTTGATGGAACGGTATGTAGCGACTGAAGACATAATAAAAGCACTGTGAAACCTTAAACCTGACAGTATCGCAGTAAAACATATGTATTTAGAGCAGCTTGTATATATATAACGGATTATGTCTCAACACACCCATTATAATCTATCTATCTATACAATCTATCTCGAGAAAGTTGAAGACACGGCATGTAAGTTCGAACGTTCAGCTTTCCCTTGCAAATAAATATCAGTTTATTTGACAGGAAGTGTATCCAAAATCTTTTAGCTTCTAGTGAATGAGAGATGGATCAACAAGTTCATGAAAGTACATAATTTAGCTGTCTGTCAATCGTTACTAACATGACGCTACCCCTGGAAGTTTATGGATTTATGTCTCTGAAGACTGCATAATACTGATGATATCAGATTGTCCTGTAATCTATCTAGTGCTCATGAATAATTCATCAGTAGATGCTGAATGCATGCACAGTTGGGAAGAGTTTAAAGTGTACGGTTTGTATCAGCATCAAGTAATTTTCCAATCTGGCTGTGGATGTATTCATTAACAATTCTGCTGCAAAGCCTTAAAATGTATTGGTTGAAACATCACTACATTTATAGAAGGAATAGACAGTCAACATGAAGTCATTGCTACTTACGTAAATAACTTTCGCCAAACGATGCAAGACGTCACAGCTTTTGCAATTCACAGTGAGTCTATCATGCGGAAATATCCTGTAAGCGTACCAGCGTATCGTTAAGTCATCAAACAACCGCCCAACAGAACAAACAACCCTCCATTCCGGCCACACCTTATCCCATCCAGCCCTTGACCTTAATCCCCACCCAACCCATTCATTGTTATCTAGAAGAACGCCACCGTACAGAATAACGCAAGACCAGGTGTGTCATATTGAAAAAGCAAAAACTTACCCAAAGACGTTGCTTGATTAAGGACTGTTTCAGATTTGATAACCTCCTGAATGAACTCGGATGTGAAGGCAATGATCTCATCTTGAGAAAAGACATCCCGAAGAAGTCCTTTAACGGCTTCCTTAGTTCCATCATCTTGTAAAATGTCATGCAATGCAGATTTCAGTGCCATCAAAGTAGACTGGTCACTGACAGCTTTCATTATAATTTCCTGAAAAGTCTGCCCTAATTGAAGTCTCATGTTAGGGTCATTCATGACGTCTATCAAGAGCTGTTTGACAGCTTGTTTCGATTCTTCTCTCTGTATCACTTGTCCTATAAAGTCTGCTGCCATCCTCTGCATGTTGTCATCGTTACCGATGGCTTTTAAGAGACTTTTAGCGAACTCTTCGACTTTGCCGATGATCATTTCATCCTCCAGGGATCTACTAGCTACTTGAGATACTTCTCCCACTACATTATCTCGGAGAGGCTCTCGGAATATGTAAACTGCAAGTCCTAAAAAAGAAAAGAGTAAATAATTTCACTAAACTTTCTTTATGACCTACTGTATATAGGGTTACATGAATGTAACAACAGAAACAAAAAATAGTGAAAGAGAGTATAAATATAAAACCTATTTCAGAGAGTAAATCATATAGAGTTTGTATATATATATAAAGTCAAAATCACTCACTTAAAACGAGTCGAAGGAAATATTTCTTACTCTCATGCCATTGATGACCATAGGCGAAGGAGCCCAATTTGATTTGGGGGGGGGGGGGCTGTAACGACTTGCCCGAAAAATATAACCAACATTTTTTGTGTTCAACATGTTAATGTACATATCATATAGGCTTTTACATTAATAATGGCGAATTAATCGGGCAAGCTTAGAAATTTTTAATTACCAAGGAGATTTTTTAAACTATTCATTTCCTTTAGATACATCATTACAATTTATTTTCTTTCAGTAGGTGCCCGAAAAATTCTCAGCATATTGCTCGAATTTTCACAAAAATATTTGGTTGGGGGATATAGCCCTCCCTCCAGCTCCCCTGCCTCCTACGCCTATGTTGATGACAGATTGTGTTTCGTCACTAAAATTTTACAACCCTAATGTTTCATTCGAATGTTATGAAATATTACTTCAAACCAACTGAAGTAAGCCTTAAAAGGGACATGCCCATGGCAATCAATGTCACACTTATCTTACAGGGAAAAATATTCCACACTGTTAGTTGAAAACCCCATCTCAATATCTTGTTACTAACTCGAGATATGGCTGATTGAACATTAATCATGCATTTTGATAGGTTGGCTGTTGATGTCATTATGGCAAATGTTCTTCAAAAGCTTTACTTTCCTATTATCACATTCTTGTAGGTTTATACTTGAAATGTGATACTTTTGGAACGTTTGCTTAGAGCTGTCAATATTCTCAGTATTTAGAATTGATTAAAATGTAATTTATGTTGTTGTAGAAATTCTAGAAAATAGTTATTTTCTTGTGAATATGGAAGGCTAAATATAAAAGGAAAGTTAAGCAATCAACTTCAGCCACTGGAATATCCCTTTACCCATTGAGACATACCAGTTAAAACAGCTAAGATGAACACCTTTTGAATCATATCTGCCATACTTGACTTTAAATATCACTGTTACTTGGCTACATATAGTACTACACATTGATATTTAAACCTTTGAATAAAACATGGTTAGTAACCACCTCTGCATGTAAATACAGATATATACGGACATTTTTGATTAACATACCGATGGCCCCAGCTAATGCCAATGCAATTCGAATAGTTGAATATCCTCTGTAACGTAAGGAATCTTCTAATCTTTGCAAACGTTCTAAAGCCGACGATACATCACTAGATGGTTCAGTTGAATAAGTCTGCTTTCTTATCTGTGTGGTAGCATTTGGACATAAATTTTTAATTGGAGAATGAGTGCACATTCGACCAATAATTTTTGCTGGTTTCACAGATGACTCTGATGACCCTGCAGTCTCCAATTCTTTCCTTTTAAGATTATCCAAGCTTGTTACTTTTAAAGGATGAGTGTAAATTTGGCTATAGTCTTGCACATGATTCATTGGACGTAATGTATATGAGGAGGCCATAGCTCTCGGTAATATAAATTGAACGCCCCGACACGCACGTGCACTCAAAAACAGACTTGTGACTCCACATTTCTGAAATATTGCAACTGGTATCATAGTGAGGAGGGATCTGAAAGAAAAGAAAATTGTGTAGCATCCTTGTATAAGTGATGAACTACTTTCAAAGCATGAAACGAAAGACACTGGTAGTGGCAGTAGTACTACTAGTAGTACAATATACATGATTCACATGTACGCTTTCAACAAATCAAATTGCAGGCTATCGACCTAAGTTAGGCGGCTTAGGCTTATTGACTTAGAATCTACGCACTGTATGTTAGACGAGCTTACATTCTACAGTCTAAAAGATGGGAAGTAGAGACTTGGTCAAAACTACTTCCTGGGCATACATGCTACTTGCTAGCCTAAGTTAGTCCCAATAGCGTAGGGCTATGCATCGTAAACTTGCCTAACGCTTATCATTAGGTTGATGATCATGACCCTGGCCGTATTTTGAAAATAGAGGATGGACCTACGCATATGCACAACTTTACGTTACGTAGCCTACCGTAGGCCTTGACTGAGCTAGGCCTTACCTTACCTAGGCTAGGCCTACATGTTGTTACTAGTTAGACTTACTCTGGTCTAACTTATGCCACGACTCTTACTTTGTGTTCGAAATGCAAATAAATCGCTGAATCCTAACCTGAAATAATAATGTCCAGTTAATTGTAGACTTAGACAGCTCCCTCGGTAGCACTGATACCGGTTATAACATTGCAACTATGTTTAGACAAGCCTGTGCTGTAGTCTGTAGATTGAATTCGGACTGTGGGTTCGTCAAATTGATTTCTATGGTGTTCGTACATCACAGAATTTATGTGGTGTACACTCGGTCAATGAAATGAGCGAGGTCATAATACCTATATATAGGTACATCGTATACTGCAAGCATGCCCATACACACCACAGAAATTTAGTCACACTTTCCACGTCGATTTGCATGCCTCGAAGTTAGAAGTATGTTGACACATTGCTCTGAGAATGGACATACACAAACTTCAGGAAGCGTGCAGTTGTTATTAGACTAACACTCAGACAGCGTCGCATCACCATTGGACGATGGTTTTTTCTACGTGGGGAAAGGGTGTGTCGGATTTAGCCGGATAGGTGCCGGGCTGGGAATGTGGTGACGTAGAAGTGTAGGTAGGTATAGGATGTAGGAGTGGGATTACTTCAGATATTACTTTGCAGCCTCCATCAGAGCCACCATCATTTGCCCCCTCCCCCTTAGATTGTTTGTATCTCTCCAACTCAGAATTCCTGGCTACGGGCCTGCGTCAAAAGTGCATTCTGAAGCATATGTAGACTATATATTTGGTCTACTTAGGTGAGATTGAAAGCGGGGAAGGGGCCGCCGATGTTTGTATTCCGTTCCAGATCTCCCCGGATCCGCGACTGGGATACCTTTAGTTTGAAGATCTTCCCTACCAAACGGTATATTGCCAGTCACCGGTGGAGAATATACTGGTTCACATAACCTAACTATAAGAGAAGGAAATGCTTTCAGAATGGCAGTACGTATAACATATGCGTGTTAAAACTTGGACATGAAAGACCAATATTTGACTTTCTACCATATATTGGAACAACAACATAGACATCCATTTGCTTCTCAATTGTAGGGTGAGGGGGGGGGGGAGGGGGGCATATGGCAAACTGAGAAGCTATCAAAAAGTGGGGAGGGCAGAAATCCGTTTGGAAATCTTTCCCCTACGGTGGCCAATTGAACATCAGAAAACTCAACCTTTTCTTTCGTAAGTCGGAGTCTGTACATATCTTGTAAATTATAATATTTTTTTACTCAACGAAATGTAGACTTGTCGATCATAGCAAACTTTTTTACTTTCTGTCTCTTTTTTTGTTGTCTTGAAATGTTGAGTTTTATTTCGGCTATATATTGAAATTGTTACTTTCCTGTTTAATTCTCAGCTTTCACATAAAATTTAATAATCTTTCAAATTTTGACTTGTTATCGAGATTTCGAATAAAGAAGTCGAAATATTTACGGATTAATGTAAATTATTGAAGAAATGGATTGTTAAGTTGATTGTCTGACATTGAGTTAATTATCTGTCATGGCGAGGCAGTTCATGCAGTGTGTGACCAAACAGTACAAAGTAGTTAAATGTTATACACTGGATGTACGTACGGGACCAGAACTCCTTTAAACGTCTTGGGAAACAACTACAAATGCCACCAAGTTCGTATCTGAGCCACAAGCTAAGAAGACATTACATACCAAACGAAACCATTGGCTCATGTTAGAGGGCGGTATTGGTTTATATCGATTTTGATGCAGAAAATGGGTCGCCCTAGATATTTTCTTTCATTGACGTCTACCTTTCAGCGAACAACCGAGTAGGAAAATTTCTCAAAGGGGATTTCGATTTCCTCATAGAGGGTAGAGCCTACATGCTGCAATGAAAAGCCATATCAATGTAAGCGATGATTCTTTGACCCGACACACCACGGAGGAAAGCTACGCTCCTAGACTCCACAAACTACAAAAAGTATAGGGGGAATTAGGGGGCATGTTCTTTAGTGATTGATAAATGAGTATAAGGTAAATAACTTATGCAGTCTTGAGTAATCAAACACCACGGATTATAGGCCTACACGGGATACTATAACAAAATTAATTGATTCTTTGAAGCATTTCAACAGATATAACTATATGACACAAGCTGGCACCTTAATGACATGAAAGCTATGTGCATAACGGATGAGTTGTTGATAAAAAAAAAAGAATCATAGATGACCTTCAAGGGTTAGCATGCTAACAATTGTTGAAGGCTTCCATAAGTATATACTACCCCAGATGTCATAGAAGTAGGAGGCGGGGATGGAGGGGGCTGCAGACCCCCCCCCCAACCATTTTTTGGGGTGAAAATTCGGGCAGTATGATGAGAATTTTTCGGGCACCTACTGAAAGAAATATAATTTGCAATGTGTTTTTCAATGGTGAAACTGATATTATCATTATCATTGTAACGACTTCCCTAATAATTATAACCAATATGGAAGGGTAATAACACGGCAAATGATTGTATGTTATTGGCATCCGATGTAATAACCGATGCATACCTATATAATATGCACATTAACATGTTGAACGCGCGAGGAGCGCGCGAAAAATGTTGGTTATATTTTTCGGGCAAGTCGTTACAGCCCCCCCCCCCCCAAATCAAATTGGGCTCCTACGCCTATGCCAGATGTACACTGAGTTTGACACCATGCCATGCTATGGTCGAGTGGATAAAGGTGGTGTTATTAGAAGCAATGAAATCTAGAATCTGCAGGGCCGTGGGTCTCACACCTGGCCGGCCATAGTAACTTAGTTGGCTTTTGCATCTAGGAGAAATCCACGGTTCGTCGGTTATCCATCTGAAATGGCTTTTCCCAAATGGACACGCACACGTTGCTATAGGTAGGGTCGTAAAATGCCTTCCTAGATTCGATACAGAATATCCATAAGTCATTCACAGACATTGATGGAAAGCATTTTAATGTTTTATCAAGGAAATGAAAATACAGATAAACGAACAAAAGTGCAGTAAAGCCAAAAAAAGAAAAGAAAAAAAAAAAGAAAAGAAAAGGTACAAGGTCTTTGAAGATTAGCTAACGTCATACTCTCTGACGGGTTGACGCGTACAGTGCATGCAACTCACACTTTGGAGAGTGCGATTCTCAACTCGAAATAATTGATCATGATTTGTTAACACCCCAATAACTGTGTATTCCAAGTCGGAACGTGTGTTTCTCGTACACCATG
Source organism: Apostichopus parvimensis (assembly GCA_000934455.1). Lineage (NCBI taxonomy): Eukaryota > Metazoa > Echinodermata > Holothuroidea > Aspidochirotida > Stichopodidae > Apostichopus > Apostichopus parvimensis. The sequence goes on from KN884399.1 coordinate 56,869, forward strand.
GTGTCTGCATGAACCATTCTCGAACAGATTCAACCTATTAACGTATTTGAGCATATTACGGTCGTGAGCAGATCGGGTTCAGAGATCTCGGTGTCTCTCATATGTACTCAAACGAAAGGAACTTCCTCTGCTGGTAGAAATTGTGCAATTTTAACAAATTGCGTTTTTTTTTGGGTCCTGTCGTGACTACTTGATTATCTTCCTTTTTGGGGTAGGGTAGGGGGTTGGACATGTGGATTTAATTGTGTAGAAGAATATGGGGGTGTGGTGTAGAATTTTTTTTCCCCGCTTTCAAATTCTTGGGGAAAAAAGTCGTTGTCACGAGTTCAGCATTCGTTAAAAAGAATTATTAATTGATATGCCTTGAAAAATTCTTATTTTATACGAAACAATTTTTCATTCGTAAGAACGCACTAAACATAGGCCTATACGTTTTCGAACGGCAATATTAACGAACTTTGATAATAAAAGGCGACTTAGAAAATAACATTTATTACTCGCCTATATTGCTTACCTCCAGGGTTAACGTATATATAAATA
>KN884400.1:14752-25905 GCA_000934455.1 Apostichopus parvimensis
GTGCCTTTATTAGTACCTTCTGGACTGTAATGGCGCCTAATTCAGTCTATATTTATGTAAAATATTACTTAATCGAAAGATCAAACAACAAATTTCATGATTAATCGTGACAGAATTACTCTTATTGAACCCACTGTTCAAACTGAGCATACATATATACTATACTATGGGAAAAACAGCCTATAGATATTATCGCTATTCAGATAGCTTAAAGTAAAACGGGCCAATGAATACCATGCAATAACCGCTCCTTTGGTCTCGAAATTGGACTATATAATATCGTCTAAATGCCGGTGGATTTCGCCGTTTGCCAGTAGGGGAAAAAAGTGGCATTTTTCTGTAACTAGACAGATATTAAGAACATACAGACATGACAAGTCAGTTAAAGGCATTGAAGACTCGCCCCAAACCGCGTGCCGCGCTCTGAAGAAGTTAACTTTCCGTTGCTTCCAAGTGAAGTTTTCTACAAAATGCAGACAGTAATGAAACGTGATACCTTGTTATCTTTAGCTGGACCTGAGATGTCCATCGCTGTATCGTTTGGACACTTTGCTGTACGTGGGTATTGACCGCAGTATGTACTGGACCTCACTATGACCGTACTATGACAGCAGTATGTACCGGGTATGTACTGACTGTACAATAGTGTCTAATTACCGAGGGTAGCAAGCTGTGTGCGTATTTTCTGGGATCGATGGTGGTGTGTAACACTTCTGTTACACCTCATTCGAAACTAGGTCAGATTACTGGCATTAGACTTTTCTAATTGCGCGAGTCTTCACCCCCTTTAAACAATCATCAGTCAATGAATCCTCCTGGTTTCTATATAAACCTAACATTATGCCCCACATTACTGCTTTATATTATCAGCAAATAACTTTTGGGCTGCTGTCGAAAGCCTACAGTATTGTATTAACTGATCATATGTGTTGTAATTCAGGAAAATGCTGGTGAGGACAAATTTAGGGAACGGCTATTGTAGTTGATCTAAAGAGGTACATAGGTAGGCCATCTAGATAATGATAACTTGATATCAGATATATTCCTTAGGTATGCTTGATCCAGATGAGGTACATTGCTGTGCCAATTGACCCAATGAGGTACATAGGTGGGCGAATTGGTCCAGTGAGGTACATAAGTCTAAATAAAATACTTATTAATCTGTGCAGACATTCTCCGGTATATTCAACAGGAGTAATTTTAGCGAATTCAACATTGCAGGAGAATTTCGACAAGATATTTTGGATGTATTAAAAGATAGTTGGGAATCTTGAAAGCCATCAATATATACAGGTCCATCTCACAAGTTAGGCACAGTATCTAGTCTACCTTGTTTGTCGGTCTAGTCTTCGATCACATACTTTGACCTTTTCGAGAGCGGTGTGTACGTTATGCACACACAACTCACCGCGATCTCCTCTTTCATATCACATTCAGTGATGTATTAAATTCTGTCAAAGTCCACTTCAGACTCGAAGGTATTTCCCCGCCATTTAGATGTTTGTCGTCGTAGTCTGAAGGATTTCCACTTTGGACTTAATCTCTCAGAGCTGCAGTGTGGGATTAGTTGCGATATGGAGCTGTTATTAGAACCCATAGTACGTTGTTTCGGTTTCAGAAGTACAGGTGTATGGATTGTGTGCGGTGTCGATATAATGCAAACAGTCGTCAGAGCGTAGTTAAGACACTTCAGATGTGTCATATATCTAACAAAGTCTAATTGTTTACTTTCTTCCCTTTTTTTTTTTTTTATTTAAATTTTTTTTTTTGGCCTGTTTTCTTATTAGCAGCGAAATTTATTAGTTTGGTCTGAGTTGCCAAGTGTGTCACTCGTTGGCAAATGTGTCGCCAGTCGGATCACTGGACAGGTAGCCATTTATAGCCCGGCCCATCCCTGACGCAACTTTCTCCATGTCGGGCCGGCCAGCCACACACTGCCCGACTGAGTGCAACCCAACAACAACTCCTTGACCGTTGTGTCCTAATATCCGAAGGAAGTGAATACCCATTGGCTTACAACTGACCTCTACCCAACCCACTCCCCTCCCCCACCCCACCCCAAATACTGAACACCGAAAATCGGGCATAACGACTGTCTCAGTTAACGACCAGTGCTTGTTTTTAGGTCACATGAAAAATGACTTTCCCGTGACTGGATACATTGTTTAAGATTGAACTGTTAAGTTGTGGACAGTGTCACTCTGGGATATCCTTACATATGTGTGGTTTTTCCGACAACCCAAGCCGAAGAGACTTAAATCCGTCGAACTCTCTCGATCACTCGTCAACCACATGTAACTTTCTTCACACATTGCCCAACTATTTCCATGAATTTTTCCACATACGTGTAACAACCGTTTAGTACTCATAACCCAGACATGAACTCCTGAACCAGTCAGCACGAGATAGCGTGTGTGGTGTGACGGCTGTGAACAAAGTGAATCTCACCGCTAAAATCTTTTCACTTCTTAAAGGTGCCAGAAATTGAAGGAATCTATACGATGACTCGGATGTTGGTCAATAATTTAAATGGTAACAAGGTAAACACATTATTGCGGGCCAAATGTAGGCGTTCTGTACTTGGCCATTCTTCAATGGACTTGTGTCCTTCGGTCGATAGAAAAAAGAGGTTGTGGCTAGTCTTCCCTTTTGTGTGGCCGATCGTAAACCTTTTCATAAACTTGAACAAGCGCTGCCCATTAAAACGTTTCTTGTTATATTACTCAAATGTTTTGTTCACTGCTATTTGTTTTCTCTGAAGGGATATATTATAGTTGGCATCGATTTAAGTATCTCACCTTTGTCAATGTTTTATAAAAAGTTGAGTTCCTCTCTTTGCAGCAGTTCCTTCTACCCACATTGGGGATTCTTAATTATTATTCATGATTGATTCTAGTCTTGTCATGGTATCTTGATGTGTCCAGGAAAAGGAAGGAAAAAAGTTTTAAAAATTAATACCTACACATATATATAACAGTTATTTTTAGTATCGCTCTGTAAAAGTTTCTTTAATTAAGTTTACCAATTAATTTGAAGTTGAAGGCTATACAGTCTTGCATTTAGTGCAAGGCCCTTCTCACACAACTTTCACAAATAACCCCTCCCCTGGTCATTGGTGGTGGTGGTAACTTGGTAATGAAGCAGTAGTTGTTATTTATAAAATTTAATTTAAATTTAATTTAATTTTAATTTAATTTATTTACAATTTAAATTAATTTGAAATTTAAAATAAAATAAAATAAAAACTGTTAGCAAACTGCTTATACACTAAAGAGCCTGTGTACTAAAGAGAATGTGTAAAAAGTAATTTTTAATAAACCAGTAACAACATACTTTTAGAGGCTCATTTTTTTTTGTGATATTATATTTATATTTATTGTTCTTACGTGATAGACATTCAATTAGTGGTACACCTCCCTTTTTTCTTTTCTTTTTTGTGTCGGTACTAACTTTTGTTCACTATTAGGTCACAAGAAGACCTGGAAAAGTTTGCTGCCATGCTGTGCTTTTGCTTTGATCTCCATGTTGAAAGGTTTAACATGGTTTATATTGTGTTTGGATTTAAATGGTCTTTCCAGTGGTAAAATTCCCAAATGATACAATACATGGGTGATATCCATCCTATAGTCTAAGCTACATGCACCACGGTTTCCCTTATGTGTATCGAAAGCCTGTTTAGCATAAGGTGACCAGACGTCCCCGATTTTCGGGGACAGTCCCCGATTACAGTGTGCTGTCCCCGATGAACAAGTGTCCCCGAAAATGTCCCCGATTCTTCAAAATGTTCAGGAATTTCGGAAATATCCCACATTATTAGTAAAATAATTGTAAAAACAAAATTTAGTCAAGTGTGCAGTCACAGAACAGAACTAACCAGTATTTCAGGTGGGCCAGTGTAAAGTGGAAACACTGTTAAAATATGCTAGATCGATCTCTTTCGTAAAATTAGTAAATTTCATCTAAGAAAAAGCTACATTTTGAAATTCAAATTGATTTAAAAAGTGCTTCTAAGTATCACCATTTTACATCTAAGCACCTTAGGCAATTGAAAATTTTCCCCTTAGACCCCCCCCCCCCATATCAGTCACGCAATAAATGTCCCTGATTCCACTCAGGCAAATATGGTCACCTTAGTTTAGCATCGTCATAAAATAACTGCCAATCATGCTGATCGTTTTCAAGCATTTGACTAAAACTAACAGAGTGGTTTTTTAGTTCTTTCTCTCTGACCAAAGTTCGTATACAACGGCGACCTGAATAGTTAAGCTTCAAAACCTAACCATCTGGATTAATAGGCTAATATGCGTCGTTTTGATTGATGACTGTTTCAAGTTCACCGCTAACTATAACAATATTTTGAATCGGCTTAGAATAAACCATTTGTAATTGCAGTGCGAAAATAAATTGCCGTATTGTGCAATTTTTTAAAGCAGTATCAATAGAAGGATAAGGAAGTAAAACTGTGATAATTAAACAAAAAGTTAGAAGTGGGATATAAATGGGGTTCTACCCTCTTTGACCGCCTACACGTTTAAAAACTTTACCAAGGGACCCTCCTCTCAATGTTTCTATTCTGCTAGTAGATAATAAACGTGATACCAAAACAGTTTAATTCTACAGTAGCCATTAAATGCCATGATTCGGGGTATTATTATCCAGGGTATTATTATCTGGGAAGTGATGAATTTTGTTGGTAAAGAGGGGTTTCAGTTAGTTTATTACTTAAAAGTTGTATTAACTATTGAATGCTATAAGCTTGAACATATCATCAAGGCTGACCAATTTTAAAGATTGTTTTTAATCTCTGTTGTCTGTATCACCCTATCAGGCCTAATCCCTATCCCTATTGTCATCCCTATTGTCATCTTCCTATTGTTAAATACAGGATATAAGTTACACCAATGGTAAAGGATTTAAGTACCAACCTGAGTATTCTATTGATGACCACACATCAGGAGTTTATATTTATTAGCTAATACCACTTTCTTAAAGAGGTGCACCACTGTGTTACTCATGTACACAGACTTTAGACAACCAATACCGATACGTAAAATAGTCCAAGTAGTTAACAGGAATAAATCTCCTTTCCAGATATCTTGCTAATATGCAAAATGTATATATCCCGGTGGAGGCTGGAAGGGTTTTTCACTGTGACGGTTTTTCCAACTCATTACAATTTCATATATATATATATATATATATACATATATATTATCCAGTCCCCTCCCGAAGAGGATAGCAAGAATTAAGTGAAATTCCGAGATATCAAATGTTAAAGTAAGATCATGTACAGGAAATATTAATTACATTCAAAGTTTGTCTAGAAGCTTTAAAGGCTGTGAAGTTGGTCACTTATAAAAAATACTGTACTACTGTTCGGGGGGGGGAAAAAATTTTTGGAACTGTATATCAAATTTTACAATTTTGGATAGTTTTTTGCGATGCGATACTGGTTAAATCATTCCCTGATGTATATATATCTGTGTTCCATAATATTGCCATGAGGAGGTGAAAGGTCTTTCATTGTCCACTTGACCTCCCCCCTCCCCCCCCTCCATCTTCACGTTTGTACCATCCATGTGAGAAATGCATTGCTGAGACTTCTCTCTTTGGAAACCAGCTATGTAATTATTGTTTACCATGATTTTTATTCAAATTGTACATAAGAGAAAAAGTATCCCTCTTTGCTCAGTATGTTGCATGCCTCATTGATTTAAGAACTGCAACATTTAACATCTGATTTCATAAAAAAGATACTTTACTTAATATCTTCCCTATATAGCAAAATATATTTTATTATTCTCTTCTTCCCCCATTATCCCCCCCCCCCCTTCTTCCCACCCTGCCAATTATAGAAACTCAAAATTCATTTTATCGTCCAAAATTGTGATTACGTTTTTACAATCATTTTGAAGAATTTAGTTTCTTCATCTTCGACTGTTGTGTCCGAGTTATATTCTGGTAAAAAATTAAAAACCTCTTACTTTTGGGAGAGTAAAGCTTTGTAAAGAATGTTGAACGAAACTAGGGGTGCACTTTAAGGGATTACTTGACTCTTTACTCGCTCAAGAGTGAAATTACGGGGGACTTAATCAAACAAAGGGAAAGTTTTGATAAGGTGACAGGTAATAAGACATTTGGAATAAGAAGGCTTTGTGAATAACTTCAAAATAAATCTGTAAAAACCCAAGGTCAGTCGAAATAAAGTAAGCCGATGAAATCTTTGGTTGTCAAAGAAACTTCTGCAAAGATTGTTCTTTTATTCGCGTATGATATATGATGACCGTCCATTCTTGCAAGTTAATTATGCAAACTAGTAACAGGGAGTTGTCATGGTAACCAGAAATTGAATGATCACTTTAACAGTTTGTAAAATACGTGGTTTGTGGATGCTTGGAAAATCTTTTCTGAGATGCTTGAGCGAGTCAGTTTCACAAATAAAAATTTTCATTAGATATTGAACAGCCTGCCATGGCAACAAAGCAGTTTAGTTTTCTCTATGTGCAAATAATAATGTCTGGTCTTTGGTAGACGGTGACTAGATTCTGGGACCGATGTATTGCTTTTTTCCATTTATTTTTGTGAGCATTGAATCTGATATGATAAAATCCCTTTAAAACTCAGGTCAAAGTTTGATTTCATCTTCAAAATAATCTCTCATTATTATTTTGCTTGCAAAAAGGATATTCCACCTTGCATCATCATGAAACATTAATGTTCCTCAGAAAGGTCGGCTGCAGATTTCAGCAGAGAACATGGAGACTTGTTAAAGAGAGGCCTACTGTAATTGTCTCATTAATATAAATCCACAGCATCGTAGCTCCACACCATATCAGCAGAGAGAGAAAGCTAGGCTTTTCGTCAATCTCAATCACCCCCCCCCCCCTCCTCCACAATAGTTTCCCAGTTTTGACCAGATTTTGTAATGATAAGTTATAATGTGTGTGTGTTCATAGTATATAAAACATGCATTTATTGTCCCAATGTTTTCTATACTTATTTCTCTATCAAATCTGTACATAGTTAACATTTATTTTGAAAAAAAATTTACCAAAAAAGAAACCCAACACCAAACCTAAGTTGCTTGAACTCCAACGTCTGAATTATAACTTTATAACTGATCACTATATGTTCCCAGATTCTGGTCAAAACTGGGAAGACTGTTGGGGAGAGGGAGGGGGGGTGGGGATGGGATTGAGGTGGGAGAAAAGGCTAGCTCTCTCGCTCTCTCTCTCTCTCTCTCTCTGACATGGTGTAGAGCTATGATGCTGTGGATTTTAACAGAGGTTTACTGAAACCTACCTGATTGTGCTAGTAATATAACATTCCTCACAGATTTGTTTAAATCTCCCTCGTCATCATCATCGTCATCACGAATCTACGTCATAACAAAAAGGTAATATATCGGCTCAAGGATCAGGCAGCGAATAATCTCGAGGACCACAAACGGACAGATTATTACCAACAGACTGGATTATTACCAACAGACATGGATCTGTGGAGACCATGATTCCCTTTGTTCATTGTTATGAGATGAGGATGGAGGCTTACAATTCATTACGTCGCCAATTAGTGTCTTCTTGTAAATCCATTTGATACCATGTGACTCGGTTTGTTGTGGCTGTGGCAGGTCAGAGGAAGACCTTAAAGTGGTACGGATGAGAGGCTTAGGGTTTTTAAACATCAGATAACAAGAAGGCCTAAGCAGATTTTAGTTTTCAAAGTCCATTGAATGACTTGTGACTTGAAGGGGAGTTAGTCTGCTATCAATGACAAGAGATCACTATGATGAGCACTTTATTTCGCAAATCATCAGTGGCCTTCGGGAGCAAGCGGTTTCGGAGGCTGACGAAACATTGCCTTGCTGCTGTGTGTTGCCTGGTTACAGGGTATGTAAGGCTCCGTGGTTTCAGATAACTGTGGTATCTTCTCACAATCTTCTCCCCCACCCCTCCCCTCTCCCTTCCCCCAGCAATGAATCTTTTTACGTAGAGATCACAACTGAGATTTTGATTGAATAACTCTTTTCAAATTGGATATGTCTCATTTAAATCCTCTTAAAGTTATCAAACTTTTTGATTCATTTCAGTAAATTGCCCCGAAGATTCCATTTAGTAGTTTTGATCGGGTGATTTTTCCTTCTGTAGCGGTGCTACACTCAACTGTTTTTCATTCAAGTCAACTCAGAGGATTAGAAAAGTAAAGTCAAACTTTTTCAGCTGCCATTGATGGGTGAGACTGGTACCATCTTTTGACGGTGCTATGGGGGAGGGTGGGGGGGAGGGAGGTTCAAGCTCTGGTGAACTTATCAAGAAAGAATCATGGGGCAGAAAACCCAAGTATTTTTTCTCATCTGGAATGGTCAAGACCCAATATTTAAAGAAAAAAAAATCCAAATATGAGCTAGAACTTTAAATTGGAAAATTGACGTGTGTCTACTTAGCAATGTTGTAAACTAACTGCCTTCCAAGCCAATGTATCATTATTGTTATTAAAATCATTACTCAATATGCCGACTGGCTGTTTTTATATTTCCTGTGTCAGTAATTTCTTGCAAGACAATTTTGACAAAGCATTTCAGAAGGTTATAAGTTTTTTTTTTTTTAGTTGTTTATCTTGTTAAATATTATGATATTAACACTGATATGCAACTCTTCCATTAAATGTTTATTATCAAAACCAACCATCACCTCTGTGACTTGCATTTCTGAAGCACAAAACGCTAATAAAAACAATTCATTTTTATTGAAAGAAAAACACAGTTTGAAAAGTGAAAGATGATTCAACTTAATTATTGTCAAAAATCTCGACCCGAAGAAAAAAAAACGATCATCTCGGCGAAAGGCTCCGCGCTCAAACTCGGTAGCCGAGCTTATTTTACCGACAAACATTGAAAATGTAAACAGATGTAATTTTGTAAAGTTATATTGACAGTAAACAAAAGTGATGACGATAAACGTAGTGGATTTTACTAATTCTTTTTATGGAGCGTAAGGGTTTAGTCGGAAGACAAACTTTGACATTTCTTTGTATAGCAAATATATTATTGAAAGTCCTGAAAGCTAAGCTTTGGTTTTTTTACATCGCGTGGCAAGCGTAACCCGCAAACCCTCATCAAGCTTGAATGGCTATGATTACGGGAAGCTCAATGATATCTGTTGTTGGCTCAACCTCGGATGAGTTTTTGTTTCAGTCCACGGAGGCTGGAGTAAATTCAGCAGCTTTTCCTGTCAATCACACGTTCATTCTGAATCGTAGAAATCTGCCGAAATGAAAAATGAAAGCCGGTCGGAAATGACTCGATGGACACCATCCCAGTCTCTACCGACGACAACAGAGTCGGCCAGACTCTGCCGGACGGAAATGTATGCAGTGGGAAACATAGGCGTAGGAGCCCAATTTGATTTGAGGGGGCTGTAACGACTTGCTCGAAAAATACAACCAACATTTTTCGCCCACATTCAACATGTTAATTTGCATATCATATAGGCATGCATCGGTTATTACATCGCATGCCAATAACATACAATCATATCCCGTGTTATTACCCTTCCATATTGGTTATAATTATTGGGGAAGTAGTTACAATAATAATGATATCAGTTTAACCATTGAAAAACACATTGCAAATTATTTTTCTTTCAGTAGGTGCCCGAAAAATTCTCAGCATATTGCCCGAATAGTCACAAAAATATTTCGTTGGGGGGGGGGGCTGCAGCGCCCCGCCTCCTACGCCTATGATTGCGAATCGACTCCTCGTATCAGGGACAGTCGGGCACTGACTGTGTTCTTATAAGGCCGTGCGTGTCTGAACAAGATTATGCCTGTTTATAATAGCATCTGCTTCACGTAGGGAAAATTCAAATTAGGGAGTTCATTTTCGTAGTAAGTATATATATCTACTTCGAGCACGTCTGCAAACCCTGTTGCTTTTGGCAATCTTGTCAAAAGATTTTGGGGTCAACATACTTAAAATTTGAAATTAATTATCTATCGGTGTTGACCGTTGCTTGACGATAGTTTCGCATGTTAAGCTGAAGTTGTGAAAAGTACTAAAGACTTGCAAAACTCAATTCGAAAAATATGGGAAAATGAAAAGCAAGTCTTGAGGTGGAGGTTATAGACTTGAAAGAGACGACTATGGACTCGTTAATTATTGTCATCTTTCTTTCGATATCATAGTTTTATATAGTTTGTCCATATTCAAACCATTTCAATATTTTCTTTTTTGTTTTTTTGGGAGCTGTCAAGAAGAACTATATTTTTGATGGTTAATTATTAAAATAGGTGGTTGCCCCTTTTTCAAGTAGTTTGTTAAACAAGAAGTCCAATAATTTGGCAGGAGAGTGTTTGCGAATATAGAAGATGGGGGGGGTTGGGTTGGGTTGGAATTGATTTCAAGTTGGAACAGGAACTGTTAAATTTTGCAACTTAAAGTTGGCAGCTAGCACCAACTTTCAATTATGCAAGGCACAATGAGACTGTTACGAAAAACAGGTGTGAAAGTTGTGGTTTGAAAATAAAAATTCGGTGGTAGCCCCTAAATTCAATTAGTTTGTTAAACAAGTAGTCCAATAACTTGGCAAGAAAGATGGAACGCAAAGTCAGCTAATACAGTCAACTTTAAAAGGAGGCGTTGACGCTTAAATAACCTTTTCAGAGATTGGCAACTGATCAATACTGCCAGCTTAGATGGGCACTGAAGCTGAAATATTGTCCCCCCGATGTACCTCTTGGCATGGCTTCCATTGGCCTTCCCAACCCATCAGTTTGGCATAATACTGTGTGAAGTCAACACAGTTTTCACTGCTTCTGTAAGGTTTTTACATCCATGCACCCTTATCAGGAATCACGTTGATAATTTATTTTGCTTATTGTGAAAAATATGATGGCTTCTGGTTCTAGCACGGAAATTGTTTTACGTACCTGTGCTGCCTACTTGCAGCTATCGGTAAAATTTACAAACTTTATTCGTCCTTGATCGATACGTTTAGGACATCCGTAACCTGCCCTCTGTCATATCCGGATAGTTTGGGGGTTTTTGGCTATGATAAGAAAACAACACATTCCAATATTGAAAGTGTCAACAATGTTAACTGAAGCATTAATTAGAAGTGTCAATATCATTGTGGTGTGTTCTTCGTTTTTTTTTT
>KN884400.1:30781-43582 GCA_000934455.1 Apostichopus parvimensis
AAGTTTCTATCTATCTATCTATCTATCTATCTATCTATCTATCTATCTATCTATCTATCTATCTATCTATCTATCTATCTATCTATCTATCTATCTATCTTAACTTGCTGAATGGCTTGCATAGCTGTCATTGTTTGCTAGAATTTTATCAAATTGCAACTATTTTGTAGAAATATTATTTACCTCCATGGATAGATAAAAATGAGTTCAAAATTATATGAAGACAAACAAAAAACCTTTTCAGCTGAATTATTGCCCTGATGACAAACATTCACTCTGTTATTGCCAGATGCAAAAACAAAATATCACCAAATTAAAAAAAACAACAAAATATCTTATCTTATCCGGACAAAACGCTATGAGGATGTGGTATTGACCTCGAGATGCAGAAAATTTCTAACTTTTTAAAAAAAAAATTTAAGCATTTCTGTCATAAGAATATCCATTTAATCAATCGTGTTGTTGGTCTTCACTAAATTTTTGTCATGTACAGTTTTTCTCCTCTTGATAAAATTTTCCAACCTTTAAAGACTTACCTGTAAACATATGATCAACTCGACCTAAATCGTGAAAATCAAGTCTAGACCAACTTCTTTGTCTTACATATCATCATTTTATTTTGTGACCAAACAAAGTAGATCAATTCCCCCCGCCCCCCCTCCTCTTTTTCAGTTGTTTTTTCATAGGATTAATTTCTTCAAAAAGTAATGATATATAATGATCTAAAACAGTGCTACTGTAAACAATTATAACACTTAATAGTTGCTTATATTTGGTTACAGACTTTTATTGCAATCTGTTTCCTCATGTGGATAGGGAATGAAGGGGGGAAATATTTTCATTGATATAATGTTGTCTCAATTAAAGAGCCTATATGATATATGACAATTTTGTGACTTTTTTTTACCAAAATTTATGGAAAGTGATTCAAAGCTGTGCTGCAGTGCCTTGCTCATCTCATCCAGGATCAGACCGTAAGGTCTGTGAAGATTTATTGATGAACTCTTAAAGGCATTGAAGACTCGCCCCAAACCGCGTGCTGCGCTCTGAAAAAGTTAACTTTCCGTTGCTTGCAAGTGAAGTTTTCTGCTTGTCGCTACAAATTGCAGACAGTAATGAAACGTGATAACTTGTAATCTTTAGCTGGATTTGGGATGTCCATCGCTGTATTGTTTGTACACTGTGCTGTGAGTATTGACCGCAGTTGTATGTACTGACTGTACACTAGTGTCTAGTTACTGAAGGTAGCAAGCTGTGTGCGTATTTTCTGGGATCGATGGTGGTGTCTAACACTTACTGTTACACCTCATTCGAAACTAGGTCAGATTACCGGCATTAGATGTTTCTCTTTGCGCCAGTCTTCACACCCATTAAAGTGGTAGTAACTATTGAATTTACATTTCAATTAAAAGACTTCCTATATTTGTGTAGGCCCAGTTTTCCATTCAGAGATTTTCTATTCAGATATAATACCTCCAGATTTATCCTTTTAAGATCCAAGAAAGTATATTATTACAGTTGAAAAGTTCACTCATAAAATCAAATTACGGTGCCTGGTAAAAAGAACATTTTCCCTTTAATGCTGTTTTCTTGCTACATTTGATGTTTGCAAAGTTTTGAGTATCCCGGGTTTGTTTGTATATTGATATTAATATATCGACTTTTGTGTCACTTACTGAGCTGGCTGTTTCCGCCGACCGCAAACGTGTCCTTCCGTACGACGCTTTCACTTTCTAGTTCCGGGATATTTAGTTTCGTTCCAGAGCCCATCCCATTCTTGGAGCAGTGTTCCATTTCAAGAGATGTGGATTTATTATTTTTAACCTTCTAAACTTTAATGAAAAGGAAAGTTATTTGGAAATAATTTTTTTTGGGGGGGGGCTTGAGGGACTGGAATATCGACATTGAAAGCAATTGAATATCGGCATGGAAAGCAATTGAATATCGGCATTGAAAGCAATTGAATATCGGCATTGAAAGCAAAATGCTGGGCAGCCCACTGAGGAGAGGTCTGATTGGCCTATCATTATAACTTATAACGTCATGGGCAGGTGGCTATCTAATGAATAGATTCAGCTCAGTTTTTTCAAATTTTTGACATTTCATCTGTAAATTTTTGGAAATGCTTTTCCGTTGCTGCGGACAAATGCAAGAAAGGATTCAGGCGTCAAAACAAACACAGAATAAAATACAGGCTACCGTATTACAGTAGGGCCTGGCCTGGGCTTGTATGAGTAGGGGGCCCGCTCTTTCGATGTTAGACACTCGCAGCTCTCGCTGCGGAAGATGGACAAAAACCAGAGTAGCGGAAGACCGATCGCAGCCTCATACCGGGTCGTGTGACCCGATGCTAGAATAGGAAAGGGGGAGGCAATCAATTTTGTATTTGTATTTGGGGAGAGGGGGAAGGGGTGAGGCAACGGGCATTACAGGCATAACTTTAAGCGAAAATCACAGGTAGTATCTTGTTTTTATTTTTAAACACACCTTTTAAGGTTTTTTTTTGGGCCATTCCTCGTTTGTATCTTTTGTTGTAATCATTTGTTGTAATTGTACACAATTGTAGTATATATATAAGAAGCAGACAATATTTTCTATTCATGTATATTTTGCAACGAGAGTCGTTGGGGGTGAGGGGGGGGAGGATAACACCTGAAAGTAAGGCTACCACAAGTTGATTTTGACTTTGATGTGAGAATCGTTGTAAGCTCAAAGTACTGATCTCATGGATAAAGCAATGGTTCCATGATGATCCTGATCTTAATAAGATCATCTTCTTTAGATGTATCAAGAAATTAATTCCATCTTTCATCAGGTGGAGCTCTGTCACGTTATTCACATTTTGCTTCAAATTGATTGCCGTTCGGTTTGATTTCCGTTTAGCGATTTGAGTTTCATTTCCTTAATAATGATATCAAAACTTGTTAAAATACAAGTGAAATACAAGTTTTTGAATTTTTGTTTTAAACATTATTTCTTATTTCTACAAGGAAGGAAATCTAAAGAAATTAAACTACTGTTGTTGTTTTACATTTCTAATGATTTTACTTCTAAAAATAATCAAAGTTATCGGTTCATTTTACAGAACTAATATACGAATTACCTGATATGTATACACACACAGCTACCCGACAGTGTAATCCCACATTTAGTGCAATATTGACATATGAGGAAATTAAACAAAAAAAAGCTGTTTTTCTTTCTGTCTGTCGAGTTTTGGTGTTTGTTGTTCGCTTTGATATGATTAGCTATTTTCTGCATGAGGATGAAACTATGTGAGTAAAAAAAAAATTGCAATTGCCTTCGTAGGTCAATTTGGAGGGGGGAGGGGTGGGTGGGGGTGGGTGGGTGAGGGGCGTCTGCTTACGTAAGATCTTATTGATCGATTGAGAAGGTCACACATCCTGGGGAAGTTTAATTGCGCACCTTATAGTTGACAATAGATGTGAAAATCTGAACCAATTACAAGGAAACTGTTACATTCGACTTGGTTCCATTTAGCTCCCTCCCTTCCCTCCCTCCCCCCTCCCCCTCTCTTCCTCCACATTATTAAGTTTTTTTCTGGAACAAACCAGAAAATAAGTTGTTGGTAAGTATTATTGCCTTGGAACTATTCAAGGAGAACCCATTGGGTTTTGGATCCTTTGACGTTGTAATTCCATTGCCAGTTGATGCCTCTTGACCTTGGAGGCCCATATAGGCACATTGTCTCAATTACAGCAATCCTCACTAACCTGTCCCCTCTAAATATGCACTCTGATCTACCCTAGCCTTAGAACTTTCCCCTCCCCTCCCCACCCCCCCCCAACGCAATGACGCTCTTTGATGTCACTGCCCCCTTCCATTCTGATCCAAGAATTTTGACCAAAGGTGACCATATTTGAATATCTAGCATATTTGGGGCCAATACAGCATACCTTAATACACATGAGTGTTTCTTATCCTCACTGAAGGATCAAGGGGCCTCATACTGCCTCAAAAAACTGAGCAATTAATTTCCACAGTTGCAAAGATAATTTAGAGTGCAAGCTTGCAGAATGTTTACAACATGAATTTTGCTGCTAGAAATTTATAATTGAAATGTAAGACATATTTGTAATTGATTTGAGCAGATGTATGCACTGACAGTTTGGCCACTACAATAGATCAGGGTTGGGTTGCTTTGCTTACGTGAGAACATGGGCGGGATTACGGGGGGGGGCAAGAGGGGGCATTTGCCCCCCACTTTTTCCCAGACCTTAGTTCACTTTTTTGTCGTTTTTGCAGACAAATGGCCACAACCCTAATCGAAATTATTCCCCCACAACAGCTGTATCAAATAGGCCTATTTGTTTCGAATCTAAGTCGAATTTGTGTTTAACATCGTAACATGTAGCATGCAGAATAACTGCATGGCGCTGGAGCTAGCACATGGTTCGCAGCACAGGTTACGAATCCTGGAGCTATGACACTAGCGATTCAATTTTGCATGTGATGAATCCGCGGCATGTGCTACAGTGCTAGCTGTTGAATAACTAAATCCAGAGAAACGATTTACGAAAGCCAGATTTGCATATTGGGTATATCAATAATTGAATTCAATACACTGACACATGTCGCACCCCCCCCCACCCCGTGTCATTCAACAATATGCAATGGCAATGCCGATGTAATTTCTTTACTGCTCGAAATCCTGGAATGATGCATGCAAATCGAATAATGTAAATTACAAATTGGCACTAACACAGTAACACATTAAATCCATTGTTACAGTATACAGCACTCGGCAGTTTCGGTAGGAACATATTCTTGATCGGTCCGATGCACAATATACTAATAATTTTAGGGGGAAAAAACTGTCTAGATGCGATTTATTGTTACCAGAGGTGTCATGTTTCCTGATCTAGGATTTCCTTTTTGCTTAAATTTCGACGCGCCGCGCCAACTGATGGTGGTGAACCGCCTAAATAGTGACGTATAAGCTTCAGTTGTACATCACCATATAAGTTCTTCTATCCGTCCTCCCTAAATTTAAACACGTTCATTAATTGTTTAGATGCAGTTTAAATCCTGTATAGGTGTTAATTTTACCGATCTAAGGGTACCTTTCATCGAACATTTCGACGCTCCTTGCAAACCGATGATGGCGCTCCGCTTAGATAGTGATGTATAACAAAAGTTGTACATCACCATCTGACCATATGTTCTACTATCAATCCTCTTCAAATTTTTAAACGATAATTAACTATCTAGGTACAATTGCAGACATGAGATCCATATTTCAAGGATGGGTACATGCAGCTTAGAGCACTCAGGAAGTGCCGTTTCCGCCCATCTGTAGGGTTTGTAAAGCCAAAAAATTTCTTGTACGCTCCGCGCCAACTGATGGTGGCGCTCCGCTTAGATAGTCTTGCTGGCAGGTTTGCCCCCCCACTTTCCCCCTGCGTGAGAACACAACCTTCATGAGTCTATGGTATTTCATAGAGATTACATAGTATAACCTTCATAACCTTTATTCAAAGAAGGGTTTAAAAGTCACATTTTATCCAATTACTGTCGGCAGCATGAGTGTACTTTAGGTAAATATGAACCAACTTAAAGGTCTGCTAGTTACCACACTAGCTGTGGAAATATTGCCAAAAGTATGTTAGATAAGGTTCAACATCACATACGGAATGCCTCTTGAGTCTGTTTTAATAGTTTGAAGTGCTTGTTGAAATCCCTGTACTCACTCAAAATATATGTTTTGGAGATGTGAACTGTCTGGATTCTGTGAAGCAACTCTATGCTGTTAAAATCATGTTTTTTCATCCCAAATGTACACATGTGTGAAGTGGGTAAAAAAACAGCACACTGACGCACAAGTTGACAATTAAAAATTGTATGAAAACATGTGTAAACACAACTCAGAAGCAGAACATGCGACTGCTTGTATTACAAATTTGTTGTTGAAGACAGATTTGTAGGTCTGGGTTTCGTACCCATATCAGCCCTTTTTATATTTTTAAACTTGATCCAAGAAGATTGCATTTTTAATCAAGCTATCAAAAATTCATAAAACAATGAATGGATAGCTAAACCCAACAAAAGAAATCAATTCTTCAGAAGGGGCACAACTGCATATTCTTCTGGAGGTGGGGGGCTTGGGAGGTAGCCTAAGGTAATCAGTTTCATAGTGTGTATATGTGGAGTGTATTACACATAGTCACATAATGTGTATATGTGAAATGTAACACAGTCACATAATGTACATATGTGGAGTGTAACACGGTCACATAGTGTTCATATGTGGAGTACCACAATTAGTTACATAATGTGCATATGTGGAGTACCATAGTTTTAGTAACATATATATATATATGTATGTGTGGAATACCACAGTTATAGTTACATAACATGTTGATGTGGAGTACCACAGTTATAGTTACATGGTGTGTATATGTAAATTACCACAGTTATAGTTACATAACATGTATATGTGGGGCACCACAGCTACATTATATGGAGTACCACAGTTATAGTTACATAGTGTGTATATGTGAAGTGTAACACTGTTACTGTAGTTACATAGTACATGTATGTGAAGTGTAACACTGTTAGTTATACGTAGTGCGTATATATGTGAAGTGTAACGCAGTTACATAGTGTGTATATGTGAAGTGTAACACAGTTACACAGTGTATATATGTGAAGTGTACCACAGTTAGTTACATAGTGTTGGGTTTGCAATTGCAAACTGAAGAAGACACAAGCTCAAGTGACACGTCTACAGAATCAGTGAACGAAAACAAAGATGGTCAAATGTTTTTTTTTGGCTAGCTTGCGTGCAAGGACATGCCCAGCAAGTGATTAGCTGTTCAATTACTCTCGTCATTGAATCATTAATTAATCGACATCGGTCTTCTAATACTTTGCAATCCAACATATCCTGGCTTTTCCTTCTCTAAATATTGACTCAGCTAGAATATCCTGAACTCCACCACACTCTGCATCATTGATAATTGAGAACAATGCAAGGGGGATTTTCCTCAAGTACGACTGCCCATCGGACGGCAACTTGGCAACAGCTATAAGTACAGATTTACTGTCTTAGTTGAGCTTGGATTTGCTTTTATCAGGTGTGGATCCAGGAGGGTGGTGGGGGTTATTCCCACCCTCCCCTCCCTCCCCTCTTCCCCTTTGCCAACCTCAGATAATAATTTAAAAAACCAAAAAGTAATATTACTACAATAATCCTAATTTTATAACTGTTTTATAGTTTAAATATGCCTCACAATTCACTAATTAACATCTATAATTTTTTTGGTGTGGAGGGGCGTGGGGGGGTTGAAGACCCATCAGACCTCACTACAAATAATAATAATGATAATAATCAGCAGTTATTTTTACAACGCTTGAGCGACCCACAAATGTGGGGGAATCCCTCAAGAGCTTAAATGGATTACAACTTACACATCATCGAGTGGCTTCCACTTCAACAATCTAATTCAATCCCTGGATCCACCCCCTGATTTGGGTGAAAGATAAACAATGGTCAGTGTTTAACTATTGTTTTAGTGATTGCAGGCAGAAATGAATTGGTTTATTGAGAATATAAGAAATCATTTAGGATCTTTTTTCCTTTCTCCTCCACCACCTGTTCCCACCCTTTCCTCACTTTGATGTCGAAGTATCTATTTTCTTAATATTACCGTCAGTGTCAGGTAGAAAAAATTACGAGTCTGTTTACCCGTAAAATTTTAGTCAATTAAGCACACAAAAGAAAAAAGGTTATGGTAACCACAAGTATTTATCATCTATTATCTATTATTCTATTATCTTCAAGATAATGAATTTCATTTTACAATAGATAGACTGTTATCTCATTCTTACAGGGATATGTTGAGAACTGATAGAGGGATTTTTATTCGTTATTTTTTTTTTTTTCCCCTGGTCTGTGTTTGTGTAACGTTTACATATTTCTTGATTGTGGTCAACAATCTTTATCATTGTCAATATCGGTGAAATAAAAATCTCTGTGTTTCCTTAACTACCGTGTACGTGTACAACCGTACATGCAGGCAAACACGTTCGTGAGATCGGTGATATTGATACGTGAAGGAACACATACATTGATTGGGGGGGGGGGGTTAGAAGCTTCTCTGGAAGGCCATACACGAAATAAATAAATAAACCCAAGATGTAAAGCAAGTAAGTAATTAAAAGTATTCCATCCAAAAAGGAAATTCAATGTACTTGCACGTACAGCGGTACTATATCAGATAACAAAATATAAAATTAGAAATATAAGTGCGTATAATACGGTCAAGGGTAAAGTTTGTCATAAGAAAATGCTTCATCTACACCGGGGGGGGGGGTTGAGACACGGGAGTCGCGGCCTACCAATGCCTCTGTTTATTTGCCTCTCATGAAGTAGATCATGAAGAGGATAGCTAGAATCATTCCATATGGAGTCTAATTTGGACTGTAGAGGAGGCACTGGTAGGTCAAGTCGACTAAAGGCTGAGACAGCCTAACATATTATTTCCACCGTAGCTATAAAGTAGCGTGAAGGTACACATAAAAGAATGGATTATTGCTATTTCCAGAAGAGCTTAAAGGTATGCTAGTGTATTGGCCTCAAATATGCTAGATATTCAAATATGGTCACCTTTGGTCAAAACTCTTAAACTGTTTTTATTACAACCTTCGAGGAAATTTTCCTCACTGGGACATTCAGTCATCTTACAAGTGTGTTCCTTGAAACATGTCTGAGAACAGTTTTGGAGATTAAAGACCTCCAGGAAAGTACTTTTTGAAAATTTCTAGCAATTATAGCGTGCTATAACTTGGGGCCTATACTGACTACCTTTAACTTAGCAGTGTGAACGATCACGTGTAAAACACCCTGCAACCACAGTCTGCCTTTCTGGGAAGATCCTGGCTCTGCAAGGGGATCCAGGATAAAAATCTTTGGGGATCGCAAAACCCGAAATCCTGGTTACTTTATTTCCTTGTCCCTTTCACATAAATGAAGACCAACACAAGTTTCAATGCAAGGGTACTGTACTATTTTGATAACTAGTAGCTAATTCATTTACTTTAAAGCAATCTTCGTGACTTTTTCTTGTAAATTTCGCAGTAAAATGCTCCTTCGTCAAAAGTGGATCAAGCAACCTGTTCTCGAACGAGGACCTAGTCTGTGATTCCGTTTGTGTTCTATTATATTTACGTTTTCGAACATAAATATGTGCAAGTTTAATTATTATAATCCATGCTAATGTTTGGCTGCAAGAGTGTCTTGTAATTGTAGGTTAAACCCAATTGATGAACAAGTATGAGAAAGTATCACTCCAAAACCTAAGACCTGATTTGACATCTTAAAGAATGAATCAGCAAGTCTGTTGTGAAATAAATACTGTACTCCCCCAGTGAGGGGTAGGGGTGGGCCACTACATACAGACATGAACAATTATTTCCACAGAAAAAAAGGCAGGATATTGACATAGAGATTGTAGCAACCTTCCAAAATTTAATTGCGTTAACAGTTTTGCACTTGAAAGTCGTTTTACGATAGAGCAGAGAATTTTTGTTGGGGGGGGGGGGTATTATTTGCCAGTATTTTTCAAGTTAGATTGTAAAGA
Source organism: Apostichopus parvimensis (assembly GCA_000934455.1). NCBI lineage: Eukaryota > Metazoa > Echinodermata > Holothuroidea > Aspidochirotida > Stichopodidae > Apostichopus > Apostichopus parvimensis. Next base: position 40,384 of record KN884400.1, read on the forward strand.
AAACAAAATTATTGATTAATTACAAACTTTGAAGGAGCAATACCAAGTTGGTGTGAGGGCAAACTACAAAGAAGAAAAATGTTCTTGGTATTCTCATTATTCCTTGCTACCCTTTGAAAAGCAAACAAATTTATTGATTAATGACTGTGTTGTAACGTTATCTCTCAAGTGCTGATTACCAGTTGGGATATTTACATTAAGATGAGTCATACAGGACAACCTTTTGAAGGTTACATCGTTAAAAATTATAATGTCAAATTGGGCAATGAAAGAAGGTACAATCTTGGATAGGGGATGTTTTTTGGGTTGGGGGAGGGGGGCGGGTGGGGGGGGGCTGGGGTCTAGCACAAACTTTGAAGTTGCAATACATGTGACATTTTGGTTTCAGTGCATTGAACCACTAAGTTACCACAATTTTGTTTCCCAGTATTTTGAATACTGTTCAGCAAAACATCTTTTTGTTTGTTCTCTTTTCTTTGACTCCACTATACACTTGATTGAAAAATAATTTTCATATTGACTGGTTGGGGTTCCCTGTCATGTAAGCAAGATCTAATTGTTATTTTTAGCTGATGATTTCATTGTTATTATGTAGCTGATGATGTCATTGTTATAAAATAAGGAGTGAATATCCGACGTTTGTAACAAAGGTTATGAATTAGACAATCAGCATTGGCATGGTAACCTAAAGCTACGTTGGCATGGTAACCTAAAGCTACCGTATGAAATGGCCATATTTATACCAAAAACCTGTGGCACATGTTCCAAATTCATGGGTGGAGATGAGCGATTTAACCACCTGAGAACCCCATCTGGAGAGTTTTTGAGTGCGAAAGTATGATATGACACATGTTTAGACATATTTTGCCTATTTCAACACTTTGTCACACATTACCTCAGGTTTTCCTGGGTAAAAGAAGTGTGAGTCACTTCAAAAACACTTGTTGATACAGGAACCTGTTGATTTTCTATGACACAGAATTCTTCAAGTCGTTTATTCATGGTATATAGCCAATATGTATATATATTCTACATATTCGCATACATACGTTTACCGTTGTGTAAACGACTTGTATCCATGTTAACTGTGTACCAACTTCTTAAAAGTACGAGACATACAGGATTTCACACATAGTTGATGACTAACAAACCATGACTACATGAGTTTTCACTTTGTTCTTCATTTTCATTTCATTTGCCAGTGGCCATCTTATCCTATCCTAGACCATTCTACTCAATCCATATCTCTGTGGTGACAGGTCGCCACCGGGCTTTCGGTTTTAGCTGAAACTGTTGGCGAAGAAGGCATGCAATGTTTATGTGACTGCTTGGCAGTGCTTACCGTACAGTACAGTCATAAATTAGTAATGTTGGTGTTTAATTTAGATAAATCTCTGAAACCCGATGAACTGAGTAAACAAACATTTCTGTGAATCATTCAGGCCGAAGGTCTGACTATATCTATAGTGGTATTTTGGTCTTCTTCTTTTATAGATTTACTCAACCTATAACTTGCTTATAACTAGCCGGGAGTGTTAGCTCAGTGGTTAACGCCGGTGCCTTTCAATCATAAGGTCCCCGGTCGGAGTCACTCCAAGATTAATGTATGTCGTCCAGTTTACAGAGTTGTTGACAATTCATAATCATGGACGTTAAATATGAATGTAAGAGACTGACTTCGGTCAGCTTGCGGCTTTGATAAGCCAATGATGGCTTCTTCCCGAGTTCCTGCTTGCAGGAGGATCTAAAATACATACATAACTTGATCATGGTTCAATCCAGACACTTGACTCCATTATGCTATAGCAATTAACATACCTGGATTCTGGCCACTCTAAATGAATATGTATATATACCAAGGAAAAAGCAAACATGGCAGCATTGAATGCAGGAATATAGTTTAGTTAATAGGGACATACCTAATATCCTCTCACCCAAAATTTAAATATTAAATGATATTGGGTGTTGACACACAAACACATTAATATTCCACTAAGCAAGGAACCATAGTGCCCATTGGACTCTTGATATTTTTGGGGGTTCCCCCCCCCCATTTTTTCTTTTTCATTGTTTTATCTCTTTCTTTTCTTGTGCTTTGTTTTTAGATAAAACCGATGAGAAATGGACAAATATCCCGTGTAATTTTGGTTTCTACTGGTCACCAGATGGAGATTGAACTTGTTTCAAACATTTACAGTCAACGAACAATAAGGAAATTTGGCACAATCGCCACTCCTGATGGCAGAAGCAGCAGCTAAGTTGTCCATGTGACATTTGAGGAGAAAAAAAAAATCAAAGCAAAAGAAAACTCCAAAGTTTACGTACTGTAGTCTGTCTTCCAGTGTTTGATAGAAACGAGTTTCCCATCGGCACGGCGATGTCGTGGGTGAAAATTTCAAATCCTACTGAACGTGAGTTACATACCGGGGATGTCCGGTCTGTCTCATTAGCGACACAGAAAACTGTGAATCGCCTGTTGCCAGCTTTTCTGCCACAACGCAACCGGCAAAGTAGCGACCAAAATCGGGTGGAAAGAAAATGCCAGATACGAATTTGCTACCATTCTAATGAAAATTGACAACTGATTATGGACCGTAGGAATTGTGTGTGTTCTTTGCCATTTGATGCATATTAATGGAGGTCTCTTGGCTGAACATCAGGTAGTGATACGTGTTAAGCCAAATTCCAGTGTGGTTACTGATGTGTAGGCCAATATATGCAAACTTGAGTGAGCCTGAACAACATGAAACGGTTGAGATATATGTTCTTTAGGAATGTGGGGAGGGGGTGTAATAATTTTAGCAACTATTTCTCTGAAACTGAAGACCACTATGAAAGAATGCCCCCGAAATCACCAATACGCTGTTTGGTCGTACCTCTCATTTTCCACCGGCCAGCAAAATTTGAAAAACATCGCAACACTGATCCGAGGACTGGAGCTGCTATTGCGATATCCAAGTGTGGCAATCTTTCCCTTGGCCCACAAGATTTTCTCTGGGAAATCGCTATTAGTCAACACAACTTGTTAATTGTTATTTAGCTGTTATACTCCACACATAAATTCTTAAATACCCTCATAAATGTGGAAATATCTAAAATTTAAGCAAACAGTTAAAGAATACAACTGGTCTCATGTATTTTTCAAATCAGGGACAGTCTTAAGTTCTAAACAAGGTAAGTATTAATACATAATATCCTA
>KN884400.1:95897-111427 GCA_000934455.1 Apostichopus parvimensis
ATATGTACCGGTAACAGTTGGTGTTTCAATCCAAAACAGGATCCTCTTCAAAAAAGACCTTTAATTGTTCTCCTGTTCTGCAAAGTTACGTCTTACAAGAAGATCCTGGTATATAGGATAGAAACACTCAGAAGGGGAAGTGTTTGTTCCGTTATCCGTGTCTAGTATGACCCAGGCTTTCACTGGACACAACTCCTGGATATCTCCTACAGGGAGTATTATGATTATGTATGGTGTGGGGAGGGGAAGCGAGTAGGGGGAGGGAGTAGGGTGTGGGAAAGGGAAGGACCGGGAGTGATTCATTTTATAGGTTTAGTTCAGATATTGAATCGGAATGCAGTGGACCTCGGACTCGGAGCACACGCACGAGAGCACAGAACTGCATGTGCTTGATTGGAGTATAGGGGAAAAAATATATACAAAAGGCTATAATTGGCCTCGTCTCACCGTCTGCGCTTCATTACCTTGCTATTATAGTTTCAGTTTTACCGCCAGATATCATAACAATTAAATAAAATTGAATCACAAAGTCAATAACTATATACACAGCGAGAAACTAGAACGTATGCGAACCGTGAAACGTTATTGAAGAAACCTTTTTACAGAAAGTCGGAGGGGGTTTTTTGGTTCACATTCCCAATGATGCAATTTGTTGTTGTTTTGTTGTTCTCTCAGCAACAAAATGTCAATTTTTTCGGTATAATAATTGTTCAAGGGTTGCAGCCAGCGTACCGTAACCCTCGAATAGTATAGCTCAACGTGAAGTTAATAGGTGCTATTAAAAACAATGATATAGGTAACCTATTGTAATAAGGATAAAGCAAATTAAAATCCTTTCAAAAACAGATGCCTCAAAGGGTGTTATACGTCCATCACATGAGTTTGGTGGGAAAAATCCCGTCATATTTTCATTGTCCTTTGCGTATTGTATTTTGTGCTATTCATAATTCCTTTTCTTTTTCATGACGCCATCAACGCATTGTTATAACGTTAGGGAATGTTCTTGAATTGGACACCCTTGCTTACCGAACAAGGATATTCTTACTCTTCGAATGAACACCCTTACGTTATATATATATATATATATATATATATATATATATAGATATATATATACGCGCAAGTTGACATCATACAGACGCGCTGCAAGAACTCATTTGCTAATCCCGTTTTCATTGAAAAAAACAATTTGAAAGATGACACACTTCGGGGTAATTTCTCGAAAATTTACTCGCTATCCCATAAAAAAATTCCTTTCACAGAGGCTGATCAAATTTTTATTTTCCATTAATGGATTTTGTATAAAAAATTTTTTTTAAAAAGATCTGTATCGACTCTACATGTGTAGGAATATGATGATCAACACCAAAAAAAAATGAATAAAAAAAGAGGAAAAAATAAGGATAAATAAAGGACATTCCATATGATTCTATGTTAAAATCACTTTCTCTAAACTTGAGGGAGGACGAAATTTTTACATTTTCGGTAACAACAGAGTTAAAACCAAAGAAAACTAACACAGCTTGAGTTACTCTTCGTCTATACATACATCAAATATTTAGAAGTTAAGTTCACATTTGATATACAAAATGTAAAGATTTCAACCAGGAATATCGGTTATAATGCCCCAAATCATCACAGTATAACATCCTCTTGTACAGGCCAAACAGAACATTTTTAAACCTGAACTGTAGTTCGTTTAAATAATTTGCTTGTTTATGTGGGGGTTTTCTTTCTTCGTTTAACTTTAGGGTTTTTTGGGGGGGGGAGGGAGGGGGGGGGGGGGGAAATAGCCTGCATGAATTGCAGAAAATGAGGTTCACAACTTTGACTTTGACTCAGACAACTGTAATATAATATTAACTTTACCGTATGCTCGATTGTGTCTGAACAAGTGGTTAAATGCGGTGTAAAATTTGAACAAATAGAGACGGTGTGTTTTGTCGCAAACGGCTAAAGCACGTGACCCTATGTCAATAATGCAGAGCAGTGTTTAATCATTCAACTGACTGCTTAGGATTCATAAAACCAGGACCTAGTTATAATAGTCATTTGTCATTGTATCAGGGACACCCTGGTAATACTCACGTGTCTAATCAAACTATAACCAACAGTATCTGTATATTACATTACAGCCATATGGAAACGGCTCTTATGTGTACATTAACAGAGCCGTCTAAATATACGGCTCTGTACATTAATGATTGATAGCGCCCTCACTTTCTTGTCACCATCATGTATGACCTTCGTAATATATTTTTATTTCCTTTATCAGATTCCTGTAAATAATAATAAGAATAAGAAGAACTTCTTCATCATGAAGAAGAAGATGATGAAGAAGAAGAAGAAGAAGAAGATGAAAGAAACAATATATAAGCGCAAAATACAAAAAAAGTTCCTAATCGATGTACGAAGACAATATGAACAAATAAACACAAAATACAAATAGGACAGAGAAGACCGGAAAATTAATTAAATAAATAAGTTTTGAGTTTAGATTTTAAGATAGTTAATGAGGGTATGTTGCGAATATTGAAAGTGCAAAGTATTCCAAAGTTATGGTGCTGCGGATGTAAAAGCTCTGTCGCTGTAAAAAGATGTTTTTGATAGTGGTCCTGATTTGAGAAGTATCTATTCTAATAGTACTCAGTAATAAGGCAAGAAACATCACGGACACCCTGAAGCCCCCCCCCCCCACCCCTGACCCCACCCTCTCTCCATCACACCAAGTTGATCGATAGCACGCTGGTTCGTATACGAACCAGAACATAGTGAGCTAGAATAACAGTATACTGGAGGTCGCAAAGATAAGCCAATATATATATAGGTACTTTTTAAGAAAAAGTCGCCCTGGAAAGAACCTGGGCACGAAAACCAAACTACCAAACGACTGATCCACTCTCAACCCCAGTCCCCTTGCATCGGGACTGTGACTGTGTGATCATCGTCGGGTGACGGTGTGCATCACCATTCCCCTCGAAAGAGAACAGATACTACACATGATGTAGATAGAGCTGCATATATACTTTGTTGAAGTTAAGCAATAGTATGTCGTATAGACTTAGGATGGTCACTCGAAGAATTCCAGACTTCTACAGGAGTGGAAACCTGGAAACAGAAACAATACTGATTGGAATCCAAACGATTTCAATGACTTTGCTAGGAGTTTTTGTTGATTCTGGTGAAGCTGTGTAACCGTATGTCTATACGGAGATACGACTGGAGAGAAAAGAGGTCGAAACACTTATAGTCAGAAAAGCCTCATTTACTGAATACAAATTAAAAATAAAGCACTGAAGATTAAAGGCGGTAATATATAAAGGGAATAAAGGATACTAGGTGAGATCGAGAGGATCGCTTTTTTTTATAATAATATGATAATGTGCTGTCCTTTTACGAAGAACACAAAGGACGGTTGTTAGCCCAGCAGGCAGAAATACAGTGAGGCAGGTAGGACAATGCTGTTATGATATAATCTATGGATATGTATCAAATTGTAAAGCTTTTCACGGGAAATAAACCTGGCTGTAAATGTTTACTAGACTAATGTTTCATAAAGCCCCACTATATTCCAAAGGTAGGGGCCTATATAGATTGGACAATGGACGAAGGTATAAGGAAAGGGTCGCTGTTGTCAGAAAGTCTCCTACGGGTATTCATTGAATAAGGGCCACTGAGGGGGCCTACAGGGTTATCATATTTCATTAGTTGAAAAGTGGGACAATGCGTCCCTCCCTCCCCCCCCCCCCTTTGACGAAAATTTTGGAGTTTAAAGAGGGCTTCATATCGTTTTCCGCCAAGCCTATTAAGGCTAATATGCTGCCACCGAACATATATGTGTGTTGCACAAGATTTTATTATACTTCCGAACGGTTACGTATCATACGTAATAAGTTTGCGCATGGTGAGGGTAAAAAAACAGTAATATTTTTGGAACGTCATAAAGACCTTTACAAATTCGAGGCGATTTAATTTACCTGCTGAACAATATATTCTTCGTGGCAAAATGGAAGAAAAATAAAAGAGGAAGAAGGAAAAAAATTCCCGGACAGTCCCGATAAATTGGGACGATATTGTAATCCTATGGGAAAACTGAAGGCCAGATACAAAGCAGATAGCGTGAACTTCCTATAAAACTATATATGAATCATATTAGTGCTAAAAGGACGGACGGGCATCAGATTATGTTCATTAAAGTCAGTCTGCAATATATGTAGAGAATTGTAATTAATTTTGAGTACAGAATTGTTGACAGGAATATGTTTAGGCGGATCTATATGGGAAAAGGTATGATCAGTATGGTTCCTATATCACGTGAGAATATAGGAGGGTTTCTTCGCCTGCCAGCTGTTGGGACGGGGCTATATAAAGTAATTATATACATGACGTAAAATCGAAAGTATCCAATGAAAGTCTTGCAACAACAATCCGTTTAAATGAGATATAAACTAAGGTTACATCTAATGCCACATAATTGCTATAAAGAACTAACTTGATTTTATAGTTATGGTCCGACCCACCATGTTTATGTCAATTGTAAAGGAATTCTCAGGTCCAGCTTTAAATATTTCTTTTTGTTATTTAAATGAGTTGTTCAGTGGAGTATTCTCTGTAATCGTTTGGGAGAGCATACATGACTACTTGCCAGGTCACTGTCTAGTTTTGCGGGGGAGGGGGGGGGGGGTTAGTTTCGTGAATGGAAAGCTTTTTTGTTACAGATTTTCTTAACACATTTGATTTTGTACTTCAAAATGTCACGTGACCGTAAAGGCAGGATTCGTCTTAAATTGAACAGAGACGGATAACGCAATTCAACTGGCACGATTTTATATGATCATAATACATACAACCGAGATCATGAAATGTATGTGTCCCTTTTCGACAAGGTAGTTCTACTTATGCTGACCTAAGTGACCTCTGGACTCCACCGAAACAATATATATAAATATATAAATTATGATAATTATCCATGAATTATTATTGTGTTGACAAACTGACACACGTCGTGATCAGGATCCAAACTCATTGAAGTTGGCGCTATTCATCAATTATAACATAGATTAGTTATATTTTATATACGATGAGCAGCTTCCGGTTTCAGTTGTCACCGAAGCAAATTTCTGTATGCGGAACACTGACCTTAGAGGTCAGTGGTGCGGAAGTGTAGTACAGTAACATACAGACTCAGTATTGCATAGTACCCTTTCCACGATACCTCCGTTTCTTTCCAATTGGGTATTTCAGACTGATCTTTATGCTGTTGGCTACATGTCTGAGAACATTAGCTCCTCAAGGAATTTGAAAAAGTGATTTTAAAGTTTTTAGTAAGTGTTTCGTCAAGGCTTTTTTCTCATGAGTTAGGCCTATAGCCTAGTAAAAGTAATATGTAGTATATGTCATCCTAATTTAGGCCGCGTAAGTAGCTTACGGTATTGTAGGCCTATACTACAGTAGCCTAACGTTAGGTTATATGCCGAGACCAACGTTACTTCGTTAGGCGACGACTGAATTACTTGAAACTGGGGCGTCAGTTAGTACTTTAGGCCCTTAAACTGTTTAGTTTAGTAGAAGGATCAGGAGCAACGTCCCTATCAATGACTGTAAGAAAAATTAGCTTAACACAGAAACATCAAATTCCTTTTGAAATTCTTAAAATGACCATCTTTAAATCAAAGTAACAGTTTTAAAGTTACTAAGATCAGGCCTACATTAGTTTTATTGGAAGGTTTGCATGTTAGGATTAAATCCAAGTGTCAATCACAGGTATAGGCTAGTGTATAAGTTAACACGATGCATATATTTGGCAGAGATGATGAACGTCATGGGTAATTCCCCGGTAACCACCTCATCACCGATTTGAAATCAAAATGATTTATTAAAATGATCAAAGACTATAGCCTGAAGACTGATGTATCCAGTCATACTAGATTCAACTTCCAGCTTCAATGCAATAAATGAATCAAATTGTTCTTCAGCTACATATGTCCTAGTGATTGCAATAAAATACATAGCTCAGTATAAAGCCCCTAGAAGGAAAGTAAATGAATGCAATGATTTTTCGTTGGTTCCATCTACAGTTGGCAAATGTGCAAAAATTTTGGCAAATAAGTTAATAGTCATGCTTGTGTGATACACTGTGAGTATTTTACATTTCACAAAAGTAGCAAAGAGATATTTTTCAGATCGTTGAAAAGGAATGCATAGTGCTGACTTACAGTAGGGTTAATGATCAGCTAATGATTGTACAACTAATTATCTGCTTTTTAAATTTATTTGATTGTGTTTTAACTTTGGTCTTGGTTTCCATCGATGACAGGATTGAGACTACTTTGACCGAAGGCCGAGCCGAGGGCATTTAGCGAACATCACTATGTCTGACCATAGGCTGATGCTCTTTAAGCTATCACAGAGTCTTAACAAGAAGATTTGTGCTGATTTGGGTCAGCTCTATGAATTACCAGCTGGATTTTATGATGACATTGAGAGAAATACACCTGGCTTAACTCTGATCAAAGCTCTGGAGCAGAGAAGGATCATATGTGAAGATGCGAATATTATGAAAAAATTTCATGACAATTTGGTGATCGTGGAAGCACACACTTCAGCTAAAATACTTTGTGACTCTTATCCGCAGTGGAACACTGGTAAGATGAAAACATGTTACAATATATGGGAGATTGTATTGTACACATTTTCTTTCTGAACAAGAACTGATGTCATATTTAGTAACGTTGATCTATCTATCACATTAAGTAATTTAAGAAGCTTGTTGTTGAGGTCAATGGTCATTTCAGGACAGCCTGTGTCATTGTGAATTTATTGTTTGTCCCATCGCACTGCTTTTCACTGTATTACTAATATCAAGTATGTTGTACACCCTCACTATACATCAGATTTATGCAGAAAATAGCTGAATGTTACATCATCGAAACCAATATGCATTTTTGCAGTATGGTCTTTCTGAGTATGATGAAATCTACTGCCAAAGGCAGAGTCGCAGCCCCGGTGTCTGGTGTGGAGCATGCCATGTCCACAACCCTCATCCACCAAGCAATACTATGACTGAAATAGTAGCCAGCTGCCTGACATCTGACATCTTATCAAAATGGTCCATGAAACCATATATTGTATTGCCAATATATACAGTAACTATGCACACCACAAAGTGTGTTTTAAGGTGGCGCTACCCAGCCTACCCTAGTGGTGACACAACTCGCACAAGCTCTCTCTATAGGTTTCACTCTTTTGAGCCTTTTCTGAACTTTGTGATGTATGTATTGATGTGCACCCTCTCTGCACAATGGTTGCCGTCCAACAATATAAACCCAAGAACAATACAATGTACAACATGAATTTGAGACTGCAACTCTTATGATTAACAATGGAGATTTCAAGAAAGAGCCTCTAGAAAGAGCAATGTACATTTCTATGAACATGTTACCTGCAAGGTACAGCTACCCTGGATGGATTTGCTCTATTCAAATGTAAAGGATGCATACAGTTCCATTCAATGACCACCCCTTGGCAAAGCGGATCATAACCTGTTTAATTTAATAATCTCTGTAAAATGTCAAATTTTAATGTTCGTCCTGAAAGGCTGAAAATTTGGATATCGTCTATAATGGTACACTTACAGGGGTTTGGGCATTACTGGTTCATATGTTGGCATGGCAATGTGAATCAAACTGAAAAGAATCGTGTTGATAGTTAGTGTCAAGAAAGTGGAAATAGTGGTTAGGGTGTCTCAGCCTTTAGTCGACTTTAGTATACCAGTGACTACTCTACAGTCCAAGTTAGACTCCATATGAGATGATTCTAGCCATCCTCTTCATGATCTACTTCATGATAGGCAAATAAACAGAGGCATTGGTAGGCCGCGACTCCCGTGTCTCAAAACCAAAGAGGCACAGAGATTATTTTATCCCATGTGCAAGGATAGGAAGAAAGGAAGAATAGGAAGATAGCAAGTGGAAGCCTTTTAATGAAATCTTTACTTCATGTTTTACACTTTTAACATATTTTTTTTTTTTCTTTAGTTGCTGCAGCAGCTCCTTCAATCAAAAGTGAAACCACAGAACATGGAGGTCCAGTAATGAAACCTTCCAGTAATTGGTGAGGCTCTCAACTATTTCTAAGAGTAAAAACTTTTTTCAGATAATTTGTTAACTACAGTACATCTTTGCTAACTAATGAAAACAGTCAAATTTGGCTCCCAATTCATAAGTCAAAATGTCGACACCATGATTGTGCTGATGAGATAAAAGATGTTTAATATCGTCTTCACATATGGTTGCCTACTGCATGTCAATAACATAATATAGGGTTTTTCATCTGGAGCTAGAACTTTTTTTTTAAAAACTGCTTAAGAGAATCCAAATTTTCTCCGGAGCAATATGAAACTGGTTTGGAGAGCTCTATTTTTAACTTTTGCCACATTTTCAATATAATAGTGGAAAATTCATGGGATCTGTAGCGAAACCGTTTAGCCGAGTAAGAATCCTGTTTCTTTGGATTCTTAGGAAATTGTTTTCAGCTGTAGCTACTGTCATTTCTATATTCTTCAGAAAACAGGATATGTTATTGAAAAGTTTTGTGTTCTGTCTGAATAGCGAGCAGGAGCTAATGTGCTCAGAGTAAATTAAATTTGTTTCGTTAATTCAGCAAAACGCAGGCAAAGAATAAGTTTATCAGAATTACCTTTCAAGTCAGGATGTATCATTGTTGGTTTTTTGCTTAATTTCAGAGAGGAAGTTCAAGACAGTGTGAAGCCTGGAGATAGCAAAGAGTTGAGGGTTAAGGAAAACTTCTTATCTGCTATTACACACAATCATCATGGGCTTGAAACAGAGCTTGAAGAGGTCACTCATTTATACTATTTTTTAAATAAAACTACAGACTTAGATTTATTGCAAAATGATAGCAATTTTAAAGGCCATTTGACAATCTTTCCCTGTCAAGTATTGTCTTGGTTATTTCTCATGTTATTATAATATTTTTGGGTGGGGGGGGGGCAGTAGGAGGGAGGTGCATTTATCTGTAGTGTTACATAAGTTACTTCTTGACAAGTTTTTGATTCCTTGCCCGAAGGCTCAAGGAATCACTAAAATAGCTTGTAAACACAGTAACTGAAAAATGACAAGTTGGATTGAAGTCATACTTGGTACATATATGCGCCATAGTGAGTAGAAGAGCCCTATTGATTTTGGTGCTCATCTCAAGAATATTAATGAGGTCACAGGGTAAAATGTAAACAATTTCAGAATTGAATCATACTTTGTGTGAAAGTGTTGGTAGATAGGGGGTACATGATAATGTATGTTCAATGTGATATTATGCACATTTATTAGGGGGAAGGGCCTGAGTTGATTTTTGCTAAAAATAGCTTGTTAACATGATAAAGTAACATATTTAGTAGGTAGGTCCACAGTCAGTGAGAGAACCTTGCTGATCAATTTAATCAACAATAACGAAAGCTTGGGATTATAATCTCAATTGGCAAGGAATCACAATAAGCCCACTGGCTTTCTGGCTTCTTGAATTATTCAAAAGCACACCATTTTTTTATGTTAATTAAGACACAACAGGTTTAAATTGACAGTTGTGTTTGTTTTGTAGATGATCCAGTATCCATTTTCTGAAATTTTCTGAAATTATGTTCATATTAGTAACAGGTTTTGGTCAAAGTAATTTAAGTACTTGAGTAATTAATTAGGTGTTAAATATCTTAATGGTAGATTTGTCGATGTATCGATATTTGGTTGTGAACACCATTCAGTGGGTCAAAGGTCCAAATATTTTTGCAAATAACTGATAACTGAAATATGCTGCAATGGTTGCCAACAATTAGGGTAAAATAGCTGTTGATATTTTAAATCATTCTACAGATTGAATTTTCATTATTTTTTATGTTGAACTACCTTTATGTTTTTCATATCTTAAATATTAATTATTATCCTAAAGTAAAATAATCTTTTCTTTGTGTAATCTCATAATTTGGAAATGTTTTGTTAGTGTTACTTTGGCACAGTACTTGTGTTGGTACCTTGAAGACCATAAACTTAGGTTGAGTTTCAGTGCTACTGGTTTAAGTCTTTCGACATCATATGAACAAAGTGGCTGAAAGAGTCTAAGAGACGAGTCCTTTCAGTCCTTTGGTTTGTCTGGTTTATACTCTTCATGTGGCATCATTATTAACTGTTTAAGCTGTTTTTAACTGTTTTTATTTTGGGTTATCATTTTGAACAGTCCTAAACAAGTCATTGAATATTCATAAATATTGCCGTTAATTTGAATGCCCACAATCCAACCTAGAGATCTATATGATTGCTTTAAAACAGCAATTTCGTCCCACGCAGACAATTTTATCGTGCCAAAAATATTTTACTTTAGTGTTTTATATTGTTTCCTTTACAAGTCATCATGAATAAGGTCATTTTTCCCGCCGATGTAACTTGGTGGTCAGGACTAAAGATTGTTTTTCCCTTTCATGTTCGCGCTATTTCCTTTCCTGGTGGAACATTATCCCATGAGATTGAAGGGAATTCAGCACAAAATGCATTTTTAATGTCATCTGTTCAGGGCAGTTATAGTGTGAACATGAAACTTCAATGTGCAAGTATTCTGAAGTTTTATGCGGGGGGAGGGAGAGAGATGGGGGGGGGGATGTTTTGCCAATTGACTTGATTTGAGTCATAACTAATATTAACATAAGAAGTAAAGAATAACATAACTGCAACCTTTGTTAGTAGCAGTCCAGACGCAGTACAATAGCAACAAAATTTCCTCAGCAAACTATATATTTGGGAGCTGTGCAACCGAATAGAGACCTGTGCATTGTGGGGTGCCATTTCTTCCATCTCTTCTGCTTTGATGATGGATTTAAGAAGAGATTATTTTCTACCTTATAAAGCAACTCTTAATACATGATAGAAATTTACAGATTGGTCTCTAATAACTCTGGGCATCCATAAGTTTGGTCTCAAAAATTTGCTGTTCAATTCGAGGAGTTGAAATTTGGTGCCCACCACATTTCCTGCTTGGGGGTGGGGGGGGGGGGGAGTGATAGGAGGGGTGGGACAGGGCAGTTATGGATTATTGATATGGTGAATCACTATTTTGCTTTTATTTTCAATTTATATTTTGATAATATTTAAATGTTAATACCAGCCTCCACATCTTGGGAAGTCATGGTAGGGTATGGCTCATTAGATATAAAATAAACATATCTTAATATTTTTTGTTTTATTGCTATTTAACAGATCATGAAATACCCATTAATTTGTTTTATACTAGATTGATTACCCTGACGTATCTCTGTATAAGAATTAGTGGCATGCCCAAAAGGGGGACTGATGGGGCCATGCCCTCACCCCACCTCTGATCATCAGTGGGGGGGGGGGAGATGGTTCAGCCGGGGGATTTTTGCATTGGGCCCAGGAAGAACAGGACCACCACTATAGGTGTACCCCACTCCCCTTTTCTTTCAAACACACAAACAGTGTTTATTAGCAACACCTTTCTTAGGGTTACTTCTATAGACCTAACTTATAGTCTACACACACCTCAGAATGAACCAATGTGACAACTATATTTTAAACAAAATATTCCAGGGGGGGGGGGGAGATTACCAACAGCCCCCACAGGGGACAGCTTCAAGGACCCCAATGCAACATCCCCTCCATGATAAAATCCTTCATTTGCCTCTGGACCCTCCCATAAAGGTTCAGGCCCTTACCTTAATCAGTTGGGATGAATTTTGAGTTAATTATTATTTATCAGCACAACCTTTCATTTATAACTACTTATGAAAACCTGAAATATTAAAAAAATAACTTAATTCTCAGAGTTTACCATTTCACTTCTACAAAACAAAAAAGGAAAAAAGAATCCCGTCCATGGAAGTTGGCTTCAATGACTCCATGATAGCACCCCCTACATTATAAAATCATTCATTCAGGTCAGTCTCTCACATAATGACTCAGGTCATTTAAGTTAGTCAGGGCAATTTTTGAGTTTATCCTTATTTCTTAGCACAATCTTCTGTTAGGAGCTACTTGTATAGACCTAACATTTATTCCTTAGAATGCGCCAAATGTTGTTTGAAACCCCTACATAGGGGGTCAGGCAACAATATCCCAAAAATGCAGCCACTTACCACCTTTATAAAACCATTCTTTTCACCTCCAAACAGCCCTTCCAGAAAAGTTCAGCCCCAGACCCTAATTGGTCCGGGGAAATTTGAATCACCTTTGAAATCATGTGACGCCAAAGATAAGAATGAGTACGATGTGACAGTATCCGCCTTCAGTGTAAAAATAAAATGATTGTGCCAAAATGTTCCCATCTCTCTGTAAAAAATTGTTCGGGTACTCGAATGATTTAATTAATAAAGATTGCTAATTAAAATTATCCATTGGTGTGTATGCATTGCTTTGTTTTTTCTTCTGTTTTTCTTCTGTTTTTCTTTTCCCAGTTTCGAGTTGGTAGGATTTGATTTAAGCTTGAGAATATAATAATGTATTTGAAGCAAAGCTTACAAGCTCAGTGGAGTGGCTTGGGAGGGGTTGCAGGCGTAACAGTAGCCTACATCACAGTGTGCTTGTTTCATATGAGAGATCTGTTGTTTGAACTTCCAAATATATCAAAAGAATATACGTTAAAAACCTCAAATCTGAATATTCCTCCTCCCAGATTTTAGTCAATAGTCTGCAAATTTTCTATTGCCTGCTTCAGCTCATTGCAATGAACATGTTAGACAGATTTGCAGATAAGATTAAAGAAATTCTTGGGTCTATTTTGATTATCTCTCACACAAGGTCTGACCAGGGCGGGCAGAATGCCAGGGGGGGGGGGGGGGGGAGATTAAATGATGCATACAGTATTCTCATTTTTATAATATACTTAAGCAGAAATGATATCTGCAAGGATGGGCCCTGTGACATAACCTGCCCTGAGGCTTGACCTGGCTATTGATAATCTTATTTGACCCTCCCACAATGTCAGAAATTGTTATAGCAGCTTAAGAAAGTGAAAACTTTCAAGGGGGTCTCGGTGACATAATGGTCCCAGGGGCCTGACCATGGCCCTATATTTACAATTCAGTTTGCCCACCTGTTTATAGTAGGGGATGGTTCACTGCTAAGATGTTTAGTTGTCCAGGGGAGTTGATGTTCCCTGATCCTCTTTGTGAAATTTTGGTAAATGAAGGCAGCTTAGAAGCAAAATGGTGCTATATGTTGTAACTTTTGAAACAATGTTGAAGAACTTTCAACTGTTTAGGTTGTATTGCATATATATATATATATTAATGTACTGTATACAAGACATTTTTGTAATATTGCATCTGCCCAGTGGGGGAGGGGTCTGTTTATTGTGACAAATCCTCCACAATGTAGACAAAACTGTTAAACATTAAATGTCATCTGCCCCTAGAAGCTTTCGAAAATACTTTTCGTTTTATTATTATTTTTTTACCACAATGGCCGCCCATATTGAAACGGGTCTTCCCCAGTATTGCGCAACATAGAGCTTGTTTCGGAGCAAATGGAATTTCAGTGCTTGGGTCACGTTCACTGATCTGTACACTATCAGTGGTCACGTTACACAATCACAGAAACTGTGTACACAAAGCTCTATCTTCACTGTTAGTACTTTATTTTTGGCGCCTCATTGACTTGCACTGTCGGTACAGATTAATATTTATGTATAGGCTTCACTCACTGTGATAAGTGATATTACATATTTGATAGACTATACTAGCCTATACAAGATTGGACAAATGCGTGCATCTTAGAGTTAGACGAATGAAAAACAAGTTTGGACTCACGGCCTACTCAGTTTCGGAAGACCAATAGTACTATTACTGAAAGGTTTGTATAAGTTACAGTTGTTGAATTCCATGCTGTATTTTCTTAATTCGAGCTGAATAGGCCTAGCCTATAGGCTGTAGCATAGGCTATAGACCTAGAGAAACTCATAGTCATAACTCACCGCTATCTTGTATCCATTGAGAGATTTCAGCCGGGGAAGAATTGCACCACTACAACGAGTGGCTGCACCACCATTTCCCTTCCCCATATTTTTCTTCACAGTAAGTATTTAAAGGCATTGACGACTCACCCTAAACCGTATGGGCCATCTGAAAAAGTAAACTTTCTGTTGCTTGCAAGTGACGTTTTGTTGGTGTCGCTACAAAATGCAGACAGTAATGAAACATGATACCTTGTTATCTTTAAGCTGGACCTGAGATGTCCATCCCTGTATCGTTTATTCACTGTGCTGTGGGTATTGACTGCACCTGTATGTACTGACTGTACACTAATTACAGACTAACTACCGACGGTAGCAAGCTGTGTGTGTATTTTCTGGGATCCATGGTGGTTTCTAACACTTCTGTTACACCTCATTTGAATCTAGGTCAGATTACCGGCATTAGACGTTTCTTTTTGCGCGAGTCTTCACACCCTTTAATATTAGCAAAACCTTGCATTTATGCCTTCTTAATCTTATAATGACCTAATTTAGTTAATTTGAGTTCTTTCAATGTGTGTAAGAAACATATTTAACGGCAACCCACTATACAGTGTTCTCAGTACTAAAGTGACATGCCGGTTATGGAACTTGCAAATGGATACGAAAGGGCGCTCCCAATCACGTAACTGTAAATCTTCTGTCGCAACTTGCTCTATATACAGCTCTGGTCCGAGCAGTCTAACATTTTTGTATTTGAAACTGTCTAGACTGGAACTTGTAGAATGAGTTTTAACCATGTGAAGTTTTATCCTGTAACATGTTGGGTTGAACAATGGGTTTTGCGGTGAAGGAAGTGTAAATACAAACAATAACGCTAGACTGGAACTTGTAGAATGAGTTTTAACCATGTGAAGTTTTATCCTGTAACATGGTGGGTTGAACAATGGGTTTTGCGGTGAAGGAAGTGTAAATACAAACAATAACGTTGTCTACGCTGAGGTTTAGGCTATCATACCTAACACAACGTTAGTATTTAATGTTATGGTCTGAATTTATAACTTAAAGGAGTTGAAGACTCGCTTCAAACCGCATGCTGCTTCTGAAAAAAGTAAACTTTTCGTTGCTTGCAATTGAAGTTTTCTTCTTGTTGCTACAAAATGCAGACAGTAAATGAAACGTTATACGTTGTTATCTTTTATCTGGACCTGAGATCAGGGACTTCCTTAACAACTCCCTGCTGAGATGTCCATCGCTGCTATGTACACTGTGTTGTGGGTATTGACCGTAGCTGCATTGACTGTACACTAGTGTTTAATTACCGACGGTAGCAAGCTGTGTGTGTATTTTCTGGGATCGATGGTGGTGTCTAACACTTCTGTTATACCTCATTCGAAACCAAGGGCGTAGGAACCGGGGGGCGGAAGTATCATTCCGCCCCCCCGGCCTTGCAAGTCAGAAAACCCCTTTTTCATTTCCAAATCTCATTTGGAGCACCAAATTGCATCTAAGGCCAGGTGAAAATGCAAAATTATTTACAAAATGGAGTGGGTGTTGAAGTG
>KN884401.1:27087-38884 GCA_000934455.1 Apostichopus parvimensis
GTAAAGAGCAGATATCACATCATATCAGTGAGCATGAAAATGCATGTTCCAGGATGAACAGCCTCAAAACTGTCTATGTGTGTAGTCAAAGGCGTAGGAGCCCAATTGGATTTGGGGGCTGTAACGACTTGCCCGAAAAATATAACCAAAATTTTTCGCGCGCGGAGCGCGCGTTCAATATGTTACTTGTTAATGTCAATATCATATAAGCATGTAACGGTCATTACATCGCATGGTGTCGTGTGCCGTACGGTCCTTGAAAGTTGCGCAGTATACCGCCGTATGCTAATGTAAACAACGAAATATCTTATGTAGATGGAGAAAAAGCATACAGGTCCAATTATGTCAAAACTCTCTTTTACAGTAGTAATGGCGAATTAGTCGGCCAAGCTTAGAACTTTACTTTAATTACCAAGGAGATCATTTTTAAACTATTCATTTCCTTAAACTACATCATTGCTATAATTGCTATCAGTGCAATTTTGACCTGTCTGTTAGGGGTTCAAGGAGGTTTTTCTATATTGGTTGTCCATAGATTTAATTTTGTGCAACATTATGGGTATGTTTTCAAGTGATTTTATTCACGAGAAATGTGAATTTTCAAATTATGAACAAATAATGGGCTTAAAACCTTCAAAAGTGGGGCTTTCGGATATTGTGGGCCGTGACGTAGAATCACCTACAAAAGCAATGAATGATCCACAGGACATGCAATGAGGTCGAACATGATGTGTGACTGCTGACAATCTTCAAAAAGGTTTTGGATGGAAAAAAACACTATTGGGAAATACTTGGTTCTCAGGCAAAAGTGTACATCTGGTTGGTCATTTTCAAGCCCGAGAAGTGCCATTTCCGGTGATCTGGGGAGTATCAATACCAGAAATTTTCTTGTACGCTCCGCGCCAACTGATGGTGGCGCTCCGCTTAGATAGTAATTCGCGCCCCCCGGGTTAGAATATCCTGGATACGCCCCTGGTTTAGATTTTGAGCTAGAAGAGGAGCAAGTTTAGCATACTGAACCCCAACCTTTCCATCTGCTGGCTCGAAGTAATATCAACATCTAATCAAATATTTTCTAACATGGTTTATATCACCTTCAATCCTTCCTATTTCCACACCATCCGTACTGTCTTTCACATATAGGCAGAAACAAATAATAATGATTGTAACTGATAATATGCTAAAACAGGCATTACATTAGTTCCTTTGAGCTCTTGTGGTGTGGTACCTGCAAGGATGATGGATTGGCGTTCCATAATACCAAAGCTCTTTGACGGTATAGGTACGCCACTAGACTGCACTCGAGCGCTGCCTATCCCATTCATTGTGTACGCTAACTCTCATCGAAGAACAATTGCTCAAGGTTTTGTCAATCAGAAAAAGCAGTGGTTTAAGGTGAAGCACTCTTTTCTTCTAACGAAGCTGTGAAAAATATTGTCGTGTGTCAATCCAGACCAAGCTCCTGGTTATTTTGCAGCCCAGTTTAGGTGAATGCTTGTTATATTTGTGAAAGACACGGCCGCATCGAATTCATCTTGTTAGGCTTAGGTGTAATGTAAACCGTTGAAACCATCATAGCCTCTGTCATGGTAGGCTGCTAGACTTCCACAAGTTCCAGTATAGTCAGTATTGCTAATTTCGGAACACTGCGAATTTCGGACACCCCTAAGAATGCATGATACCCTACAGGAAGAACCAAATTTCACCAACAAGTACGAAGTTACAGTTATTTTCTCTCCAAAATGACCCGTGTGCAAGTAAATACTTACATATTTGTCAATAAAATGACGGAGATCTATGAAGTCTGTTATAATTACTGAAAGAGCAACTGCGCCACCAATTTTATCACCAGCGCCACACTGTAGGCCGGGTGTCCGAATATTCGCAATACTCGAGCAAAGAAATACCAGTTCCACAATCACAAGAATCTTCGTGGAATACAACGTGAAAACAGTTTGCAGGAAAGAAAGTTTGGCCGTGTATCGTACTATAACATACTTCTCCCACCATATCAAGTATATTTTCAGGTGATTTATACCAAATAGATATAGTTTTGGGGTGTTTTAAGGCTTAGGTGTCCGGAATACGAAGTGCCCATGCTACTAGACCATTAGGACAATCTACCACAACTTACAAATACAAAGTGGGATTGTAATTCACTAGGCTAATTACTAGTAACATATCAGTATTAGTCTTAGTACTAATAATAATAGTAACGCCTAAAATTAGGATAAGTATGGTTTGGTAAACTGTAATTTCGCGTGTTCACCAGACGAAATTCTTTTTAGACAAAGTTGCGAATGATTATATAGGCTAGCCTATGTGTCTTTCATTCTCTTGGTTTGCCCTTTCTAATTACACTGAACTGTGGCAAACCACTCATCAGCCCCAGTTGGTAACCTACATACCCCCCAAAACGAGCATACCCTATAATATAGGCCTAGTATTTCCTAGCCTTATGTTACAAACAGGTTCAATACTGATGCAGTAAATCTGAACTTGAACAAGTTCAGATTGTGATGCAGTATTTCTTTATTGAAGAGTCTCAATGGGAGTTTACTGTGTGAAACAGTTCACTTGAAGCAAGTGCAATATATACAGGGTTTTACGGAGTGTTACACTCACAGAGACAGTTAATGATTTAAGAAATATAGACTACAAATAGAAAATTAAAATACACCCTACTCCTATCCTTTCTGGTGCAGAATTGTTTGAACTTCATTTTTAAATATTGATAGTATACTAATTTTGGAGTAAAACTGACAACCATTTGGCTGTGTCCACGTACACATATAAGTACATGTTTCAGAGAAGGCAGCTATTCCAGGTGCTTGCGGTTTTGCAATTTAACGTACCTGTGTAAGGTAAAGAATTTCTTTACACTTTTTTTACACCGTTTTTTTTTAATCGCTATACCCGCTCCCCCGTCCAAGGTTATTGTTCAATCCATTGTTTGCCAACCATCCCCAAAATGCCAACATTATTGCCGCACAGATTACTTCACTCCAGCGTATCATATTTAACACAACTTCAACTCCAAAAAGCCTGTCGCAACTTGAATTGTGCGCCGCTGTCACATCAGGGTTTCAAATAGAGACGTCTTGTCACTCTTGTGTGACGCTGTACAATTAGACGTTCTACCATGTTTCATTTTGAATTTTTTGCAAAGAAACCCTTTTTCTCTCTCTCTTTCTTCTCTCAAGCCCTCACTGATGAGCATTCTTACCACATATTATACATTCCATTACATATGACAGCACTCCTTTATCTCTGCAGTTTCTGATTGCTATCACCTATCACAAAGATGTCGGAAAGCAAAGCACACTACAAGGACTACGGCCCATTGGACTGTAAAGTCTACGTCGGAGGCCTCGGAGAAGACGCAAACAGATATGAGATATGGGATGAATTTGAAAAGTTTGGCACTCTCCGGAACGTCTGGGTGGCCAGAAACCCTGCCGGCTTCGCCTTCGTCGAGTTTAAGGATCACAACGACGCGGCGGATGCCGTCGAAAATCTGGATCAGAAGTAAGTTTTTTTCAGGCTAGGACGAGAATTTACAAAATATGTTCCCTGTGCCCTTCAAGTTTACCGCCGTCGTTACATATCCTCCAAAATATCTACATTGAGGCCAAGCGACAAAAAATGCCGACCTAGAGACAGATGAGACAGACGTAGAACAGAGTTAAATTTTTAGGACGAACATCTAAAGTTGCTCCGACGAGTGCTCTCTTCAAATTTGTTGACGAAGATACCTCTAATAATTTCGAGAACTTTACGGAACAAAACTGACATCAAGGAACCGCCTACGAGTGTCTGCAGTGCTGTAATGTTCCAGGCAAATACCACTATAAAAAGAGGCTCTAGTTTACATAAAAAAAAACCGGTCATTTCTAGGGTGTCCTTTTAATATTCTTTGTAGCTGTTTATCTGTACATGAAGTGTGCAAATCATCCCTCTTGAGCAATGAGCAGCCAGGAATAATAGGTCCGGGCATCGCATCTCGCACAAAATGAGCCAATTGCTACACCAAGGTTCAAAGATGAATAGCAGATTCTGCAAGTCTAATGCTTTTGGTTTTAACCTTGAAATATTTGGTGATATCAAACAAAGTTTGTTACAAACTTACTATGTTACAACATGTTAATGTGGCACTCCTAATAACCTGATCATGTTAGTTTTGAAACTTTGGAGATTTTAGCATGTATACCTTTTTTTAGGTCACTTTGTAGTCCACTCAAAAAGCCTACCGCACATGTGCGTGAGTTGTTCCAAATATCAGTCTCTCCTTGTATGTCTGCGTTATTGGTTTCGATGATAATCGTATCTTTTGCATTCATGATGGCGTATGGGTGTGTGTATGTGTGTGCATGAGTTCGTTTGTGATACCCAGCTTGTAAGAAGGGAATGTCCGACCAATTTCACATTTGTGTGTAGAAGTGCCACATTGAGTACAAGAAGCCTATTGTTTTTGTTGGAGGTCAAAGGTCACATTGGTGTCACCAGGGGTCACTGTATCACTAAGATCAAGTATGTCGTACACCCTGACTGTACATTACGTCAGATTCATGAAGAAAACCGCTCATGTTACATCATTGAAACCACCAATGCATTTTTTGGCATTCTGGTTCTTCTCAGGATTATCTGCAAGAGAAGGGTGAGGGTCCAGCTCTCGTCGGGAGAAAGCAGAAAAGGCGGTGGCTCGCGCAGCAGAGGTCAACTGTGCTATGAGTGCGGACGTCCCGGTCACCTTGCTAGGGAGTGCAAAGGGAGACGTGGTAGAGGCCGCTATCCCGGCAAGAGGTATTCTAGGTTAGTGAAAGCATTATACAACTCTCTGGTATTTTAACCTGATATGTATATCCTCCTCTAGTGTCAATCTTACCTTCTTCTTCCTACCTCCGTGGATCGGTCTTTATAAACTTCAGAGCTCCCGAAAGGACACGTCCATTGGATGGTAAATTTCATGAGGTTAATAGCATGCAGCAGTATTGTTTTAAATGTAAACCCAAAAATTGATAAATTTTTCCCTACAAATTCATGCAGAGATGTGCATTCAACCACCAAGCCTTTTTTTATCGTCCATATCTTACGATCAATTAATTCCTAGACCTCCAAACGTTCTGTGGAAAAATTAACATAAAAAAAAAACATAAAACAAGACAGTGTCACCTCAGGACGTAAAAGGTTAGTTTTATAATTCAGTTGTTAGTTTATGCCTGGAAATTATATTCCATGACTTCACCGGAAGAATTCTCGATTTGTAACCCCTCTTGGGGCCCCCCCCCCATCCCCCTTTTACTTGTGCACCTACCTATCTTCAGTGTGAAATCCAGGAGTAGGAAAATCTTCCCCAGTACAGGTATCTGGAAATTCTTGGTCAATTTTGATGGCCTTTTTGATCTCTCCATATCAGATGAGTTTTCTTCAAATGACACTCTTTTACTTACTCAATTTCAGATGTATTTATCAACTAGTCACCTAGATCAGCTCGTTTTTGCACACATGTTTTTGGCAGAGTATGACACCAACATGTTTCTATCATGGCCTGATTATGTGAACATCACAGCCCCCGTCATGTGAACATCATGAGCCCCATCATGTGATCATCTCCTCGAAAATGCGATCAGCTTTTGACCGCCCCTTGTCGTAACGGCCAGGCCGGGTGTGCAAGTCTGCCGCTCGTGTCAACTACCAACTGCTGGTGTTGTCCGCAAATGTTGTCAACCAGAAATTGCAATATGCATTGGCAAAAGTCCAGTATTCTGATTGGCTGTTTTAAATTGTTTGCACCAATAAAGCATCATCCGATCGGGAGTGCATCTATTGTTGCTTGTCACGCTTAGATCAACTTAGATCATCTCCCAGCATCTCGACCTTCCACAAACCTTGAAAGCATCATCGTCAAGGTACCAGTATTCGAAATCAAATGTACTGCTAGATTTAGAATCCAGTCGTTTTCTTATGCTAGATTTTAGCTGTGATCCCCAAATTTCAGTTTGACAGGGTATATAGCAATATGAAATGAGAGTTGGTTGGTTACCTTGTTGTTGTTTTTTTTTTAATGACAAAAGCAGTTCACATTTTAAGGTTCAAAGTCCTCTGGACTTGTATTCCCTTATTCTTGTTAGATCTCCTCTAAGATAACATGGCAAAATGTACCGCTTAATATTAGCATTCAAATTTGTTTTGACCCAGCTGGTCTTACTAGTGCAAAGAAGCACCTAACCATTCACAGAAAAAAGGAGTGTACAATATTCTACATCAATGCTGAAGTCTTGTTTTAGTCATTGTTCTTATATACAGACTCATGAATATGCATGAATCATAAGTTTGATATGCTTCTGATGTTAGGTAATACATAATAAGCTAAAGAAAGAAAAGTCTTTTTAGGTGTCGTCTGTTGATAGATAGATGTCGTTGTGCAATAGCCCCACCCAAGTTTATAACATGGTCATCAAGCTCATATACATGGATAGTCCAGTGACTGAATGTTAACCAGTTGTCAAAATTCGACATGAGTATGTCTTAGGCAAAAAGGCAGATCTTTGAAAGCATTTGTTTATGGCAAAGATTATCAGCAAAATTTTCCTTTTTTTCCTTTTTAAAATGTTAGTAATTTGTATAAGGCTATTTGAGCATATGTCTCATCACCATGGTATCAGCCCAAAGATGTCTCTGTTCCTCGTTCTCATCTAAAAATGCTTTTTTTTTTATCTCTTTCTGATAAAGGTCTCGGTCAAGGTCGTACGAGCGCAAGAGGTCAGCATCTCGTTCGCGATCCAGGTCTCCTGCTGCGCGTCGTAGCCGCAGGTACTTGAGACTAAATTTATATTTATCAGCTCTAGAGCTGTTGTTTTCCTTTCTCATTTTGCTTTTGGTAAATCAACGTTTTTATAGTTTTCGTCAGCCATAAAATTGTCACCCTCCCTCAAAATTGTCTCTATGTGTTTTCTTTCAGTCGATCCCGATCCCGTTCGCCCTACAAAGGTGCCGGCAGAAGTTACGACCAGGACTAGTTCCAATCGTTGTTTTTTTTTTTTTTTTTTTAATAATTTCTTGTCTGGGGAAAACATCACAGAGCGGTTGCTATGGACATTCAGCTGAACACAGAACTACCGTACTTTAATTTGTCATTTTTTCGATTGACTTCGAGAGGATGTTCGCAGACTTGTCTCCGAGGGCGGCTACTTGAAAATGTTTTCCCGACAGAAGTCGTGGGACCCTAATATTGAGAAGTAGGAATCGGTTAGGGTTTAAATCAACGCCTAGGCCTGATTCTGATATAAGGCATAAACGACGACGACATGTTACATTACCAAATGAGGTCTTCTTCTATGACATATTTTGCCAAAGAAATGGAAAAGTAAACTTCTAGGAAGACATAATTAGTCATTACAGGTTTTACCGTACTGTTTAAGAACTGTCGTAGGGTCGCCAAAAAAACTGCGAAAGTGAAATTACGGCCTGTTTTTCATACTAGCCGTAATGCAGAAAAAGAGCCCAAAAGAATGAAAATGCCTGTTGTGTCATTGAAAACGTCTAAAACCAGCCCAGAAATCCTGCTTGGAAGTTTGTCACTTTTTTTTGGTTGTAAAGGAAATATAACAAAAGAGTAGGTTTCACTTTATTCTTGGTGTAAGGGCTTCTCTAATTATGAGAGGCTTCTTCATTTTCTTTTATTGTAATTTCTATTCTTGTTTTTGTTTCATGATTTTGAAGATGTAGCAACTTCCTTTTGTTTTTTTTTTCCACCAATTTAGTTTAAGGACTTCCTGTGATATTTGATCTGCATTTAATTACCTTTACGTTTCTAGCTTGATAGTTATGGCAGAGTTAATCCTCCATGGAAGTTTGTCACTTACTTTTTGTAAAGTATAACAAGAGAGTGAGGTTGCACGTTATTCTCGGTAAAAGGCTTCTCTCATCACGAGAGAGTTTGTGTTTGCTTCTCTGATGGCTATTGGTATATATGTCGTTTATATTGCTTATACGTTATGCCGAAATTGCTCCTACAATTTCCTGGGCCTCTCCCTACCCGGGGTAATTCTGTCCAAGGGGTGTTTGAGTGCTTGTTAAAAGTTTTGAAGCGAGTAACCAGTTTCTGACTTTCTTCTTAGCATTTTTAGCACACCGATGACCTGTAAACACCACCAATAGAATCCTGTGAGCTTGAGTATTGTGAAAAGTAAAGTAGTTGTTTAAGTACCTGCGTGATTTGAACGTCAAATATCTTTGTTGAGTAGCCTCAGATCGACTCGATTTCTAGACTATTTAGTGCACCCTTGTCAGGGAAACTTAAGACTACAGTGATTAATACTGAAGTGACCAATCCAATTTCCATTCTGTTACCACCAGTGCTCAGTTGGCTAAAGAATCCTGTTTGGCAGGCATAGTTTCCTTTATTTCTTTGAGGGTTGCAGAAGCAAACAAATGTCTGCAATTGTACAGCAAGTTACCAAAATACATTCATTTATG
This sequence comes from Apostichopus parvimensis, assembly GCA_000934455.1. Lineage (NCBI taxonomy): Eukaryota > Metazoa > Echinodermata > Holothuroidea > Aspidochirotida > Stichopodidae > Apostichopus > Apostichopus parvimensis. Next base: position 35,566 of record KN884401.1, read on the forward strand.
TATGGAGGGGAGCAGCAATGAATGTGTGGAGGGGAACAGACAGTAAAATATGGAGGAGAGCAGACATTACCTTAGTAAAAGCTGGTAGCTCGGATCGGCCGTTTGGACAACCTGTTAATGCTAGAACCGCTCTACACTGTCCTCCCATATCATGCGTCAAAGCACTCGTACTGACAGTAGGATGGATTCCTACCATTATCTGAATTGAAACTGTCAGTACGAAATGCTTTCAAGTGGGATATGAATATGCAGTACAGAAAACTTTGTCCCAACCGGGTGCTAGTATTTTATCTTTTCCTTGTTATTACTTATTACCATATCAGTTTCATGAATATGTATAATGTTTCTTGTGATGCAGTGTTACAATAATAATCTAATGTATGTGCATACTCAGAAGAATATGATTTTTTTAAATCTATTAATATTTTCATACATTCAGACAAATTGAATACTCTATGCTCATTTTTTTTCGGGGGGTGGGTGGCAGATACCTTTCAAGTTTCTGGTTTTAATAAATGTGGTCTTCATCTTGTTTGTAAATACATTGAGTCTGCATTGTTATTATTAGTGTTTTCTTTGGTCTTGAAGAATGGTTGGCTTCTTTTACTTGAAGTCAGGAGGCCAAAAGTTATCATTCACTGGTGAAGAAGTCTAAAGTCTTTTGTGGGGAGAGGAAGTGCTTTTTGAAGGGTAACTTAGTTGATGTTAATGCAGGCGCGTAGCCAGGAATTTGCCAAGGGAGGGGCGACAATGTAGACAAACTATCAGAGCCGTAGATACGGCATTGCAAACTATCTAAGCTAGCGCCACCACGGTTGGCGCGAAGCGCACAAGAAAATTTTGGCTGAAAATGCCTCCCAGATCGCTGGAAGTTGCATCTTAGCATTTTCTCTTTTGAAATTACTAGCGATATCATATTAACATTAAAAATATATATATATATATGCTCAAGGGGGGGGGGGCGGCGTCCCCCTTCGCCCCCTTGGCTACGCTCCTACCATCCTTGGCTATGGCCCTCAATGGTCATCAGCTTTGAGAATCTCTGTCAAGCCCATCAAGGGTTTATTCACTGAGAGGTTGCAGTGGATCAAACTACATTAAAGAACTTATTAAAAACAGTTTTCAACAATTCCTCCTGGTACAACCCCCCCCCCCCTTCCCCCTCATATTCAGTACATTTGTTGTGTGTGATAGTCTCATTCAAGATCTGTTGAAATTTTCCGGAAAGTTCTTTTTGTGTCCAAGAAATACACTATTGAAGTTTTTACAAATCTGGGAAACACATTTAACAATGTGCAACCTGATATGGTGTGTTGTGCTCATCAAAATGATGTCTTATTTTAGGCCTTAATAAGTTTACCCCTAGTTACGAGTCCACATATATCATTTGAATAATGTGATGTTCCTCTTTTCAAAGAAGATAAACCTGTTGTTCAGTGTCCTTGAAATGACGGTCGTAAAAAAACAAAGGAATAACAACAGAAAATTAGCCAGTCACTCCTTTTTCTTCATCAATGTGCATAATTAGGATGAGGAAAATTTTTGGTCATAATTTACGGGCAAGTCGTTACAGCCCCCCCCCCCCTCCCCCCTAAATCAAATTGTGCTCCTACGGCTATGATATTTCCACCTTTCGAAATCTACTGCCTTGGAACTGTGATACTGAAATACCCGAAATTTCCGTGACATGTAGTCGTTACAGAATACAACAGAATAAAAAAAAAAGAGAAACGGTCGAAATGGACTGAAAAGAAATCACAATCTATAAATTTGCTAATAAAAACAACAACATTCAGTTCAGATTCTGATTAGTAACTGGAAAATATTAATGCCTGACGACTTATATCAATTTCGTCATGTTTTTCTAAAAAGTGCTTATTTTTTTATACTCTCATTCTCCCATTTCGGCGCCCCTCTAACCCGAGGCACGTGCCCTCCCTTGACCCCCCTAGCTACGCCACTGGGTGTGACAGTGGGTTTGTTGAAGTGACTTCCCATATAGGGGTTGGGAACATGCCAGTTTCCTCAGAAATAAACAATTAAAGGTATGCTGTATTAGCCCCAATTATGCTAGATATTCAAATATGGTCACCTTTGGTCAAAATTCTTAAACTGTTTTTATTACAACCTTCGAGGAAATTTTCCTCACTTTGAGATTAAGTCATCTTCTCTGTTACTTAAAAATGTATGGGAACAAGTTGGAGAGTGAAGACCTCCAGGCAGGTACTTTTTGAAAACTTCTAGCTCTTATAGCTTGCTATAATTGGGTGCCAATACTGATTACCTTTATATGTCAAATTCTGCGTTAATGGGGAATATTTAATTTCTCAATGAAATATATATTCATGCAGTTATTTCTGTAGCTGTTCCGGTTTTTAAGCTTAAGAATGCCTCTGGAAAGATCATTAAGGCTAAATTGATCACGACGTCATGTCCTGAGTCAAATGCAGGCCTAAATGTTAATGTTAATTCCGTTGTTTCATAATTATAATAACTCAACCAGAAATAAACAATTAAATGTCAAATTTTTCGTATATTGGGAATATTTAAATTCTCAATGAGTTATATTCATGCAGTTATTTCTATAGCTGTTCCTGTTTTTAAGCTTTAGAATGCCTCTGTAAAGCTCTTTTAAGGCAAAATTGATCATGACGTTAGCTCCCCAATGCAGGCCTAAATGTTAATTCATTGCTTCACAAATTATAATAACTCAACCAAAACATATGTTCCTTTATGCTCATATGAGCAACTTCAGATGACATCAACACAATTTGTCCTTGCAAATACTTTTAAAGGGTGTGAAGACTCGCGCACAAAGAAACGTCTCATGCCGGTAATCTGACCTAGTTTCGAATGAGGTGTAACAGGACTGTTAGACACCACCATCGATCCCAGAAAACACACACACAGCTTGCTACCGTCGGTTATTACTATTAGACACTGGTAGTACAGCCAGTACATACAGCTGCGGTCAATACCCACAGCACACTGTACAAACGATATAGAGATGGACATCTCAGGTCCAGCTAAAGATAACAAGGAATCACGTTTCATTACTGTCTGCATATTTTGTAGCGACAAGCAGAAAACTTCACTTGCAAGCAATGGAAAGTTAACTTTGTCAGAGCGCGGCACGCGGTTTGGGGCGAGTCTTCAATGCCTTTAATGCATTATGAACGTGCTATTTGAGGGCCATAAAAGTACCCTGCTTTCCTACATAATTTTGTGTTTCACCTGAGGAACTGATGCTTATGGTCTTTGTATTGCACAATGGAAGTATAAACATGAGAATAATACTTCAATATGGTTGGACTAATAC
>KN884401.1:41092-53752 GCA_000934455.1 Apostichopus parvimensis
ACTGACTATAGTGTTAGGCCTACTTTTACTAGGCCTAATACTAGTTTTAGTCAGGGCCTAACCACATTGCCAGTTTTTGACATATTGCTAGGCGTGATATGATAAAAATTTAAAGAAATCGTGTTGAAGGATACAATTAATAGCTAGGCTGAATCAAGTGAGAGATCATATGTACCTTTTACATTTAAAACAATATGTGTGCTGTATTGTAAGCTTTGCAAATTTCCTATGTAGCCTACCTAGGTCAAGTAGTAGCACAATACCAAAGCAGAAACATCATTGGTACATATGTTATGTGTTAATCCAATGACAGCCTAGGCTACCAACAAAGTATAAAACATGAAGAACAAAGGATTCATCAAAGCATTTATTTACGTAAATACTAGGTCGAGTGTAGGTTTGTAAATCGCTCAAATCTTTCTGTTTCGGTAAATTTGTTTAGTTAAGCGAATATACAACTTGTCAAAAGCTGTGATTTCTCAAGTAACTTCTTGAACATTCCCATATATTCTTTCTAAACCTTCATCTGCAGATAAACTTAGTGACTTCCATTACAAAGAAATTGCGATGATGGCAGCACATTACCGAGATAAAGGTCCCCTTGACTGCAAAATTTACGTCGGTAATCTGGGGCCCAAATGTCCCAAGCAAGAATTGGAAACTGAATTTGGTCGTTACGGTAGACTACGAAACGTCTGGGTTGCAAGGAACCCCCCAGGGTTTGCATTTGTTGAATATGAAAACGGCCACGATGCAGACTGTGCAGTCAAATACATTAACAACAGGTACAGTATCTCTCTGGAGCAGGCTGTTGATTCAAGAAAATATTAGATGCAGAAAATATGTAATGTGGATGAAAGTCATTGACCTGAAGTATGTTAATAGCTCTTGCTCACTAGTTGAAGTTGAAATGATTGTAGGTCGTTTGGAGTCCACCTTTAGAGAGGGTTTCGTAGTGTCTGTGTTTCAGTACATGAATCACTGTGGTATTTCTACTCAACAGTATGATGTACAGACCTTTCACTCAAAAGTTAGTAAGGCAAAGAGTATACATTTTTGAGCAAAACAAATGTTGCATTAGAAATAAGCAAATTGAAAGCAACACTGATAAATTCCGGTAATCTACATAGATCTCAAGAGCACCAAATGCTGTGTTATTATAAGAATAGTAATAATAATGACATTTATATTGTGCCATTATCCAGAAACGATTACAAGCTCAAAGTGTTTTATGTAGACTCACTAGAAAGCCAAAAGAAACAGTAACATGGACTTCTGAAATCAAAACAAAAGTTGCTTAATAAAAAATGTATGTTAACAGAGCTTGCGGATTTAATATAGTTAGGCAGATTATTTTCAAGGCATAGGAGCTACTTAATGACCCCTCTTTTCTCTCCATCACAGCATGATCTGTGGGAGACGTGTTTTGGTGGAAAAATCGTCGGGTGAATCTCGCCACGGCCGTTTCGGAGGCCCGAGTAGGTCCCGCTATGGTGGTGGAGGAGGGGGCAGCAGTAGTGGTGGAGGTAGTTACGGAAGATACGGAGGAAGATACAGAGACAGGTAAGCTACTTTAAGCTTGAGTTTATATGTTGTCATGGCAATGTGGTTTGTCATGAATATTCATGTACCTGCAAATGAAATGTTTATATATAAAAAAAAAATTGATTAATCCAATGCAAGTCATACCGTAGGTTTTGTCAGTTGTGTCGGTTGATCAGTACTTCCAAAATTTGACGTAAAATTTTTGGATACTTTTGCAACACTGTGCACGCTAAAATATGTGTAGAATTTTGTTTAAGTATTTGCAGCTAATTTGGTGGCAGTTAATTCTCGTAGCTATCTACACAAAGACAACAGCAGTTGTTTTGTGAATTTAAAACATCAACGTCGGTGTCTGTTCTATGTCTTCTTTCGTAGAGATAATTTCGCTTCTCGTGAAGCATCTAAACATGTCAGTTTCAGATTCAACTGCATCTCAATATATAATGTTGTATCCAATTGGGACTCATGAGTTGGTTTGACGTCATGGCTGGGCGCATGTGATGTCACCGACGAAAGGGCACATGACTCATCCGGCAGCTAGCAGGTGCATGGTGCCCTCTCTCCACGAGGTATCATGCTGTAGTTGACCCAAGAGCTCCCTGTATTCCTGACTTGGACTTCATTGCCATCAGCCCATGGACTTCTACTTGTTATTTTAACCCTTTTTTGTCCCCCCCCTTTTTTTTTTGGAAAGAAAAGTAGTGGTCCATTCTCCTTAGCAGTAATCCTCGAACCATCCCACTCCCCAAAGTAACCGTTTCTTATTATTGTCTTGGGTATTTAGTTGTTATATAATAACCAAATTGATATGTCAGAATTTTTGGGAGTAGTTTTTTTTTATGAGAATTTTGGGTGTGCAGGATTTGTGTCAAAGATTATCAAATGTTATGAATGCGTGGAAGAATTGTTCATATCTTTAACAGAAAATCCCACACCTACTGATAGAACTGCTGAACTGTGAATGTGTTGATATTAGCTTACTGGTGTACAGACAAGTACTACCATTGATTCGTACAAACAAGAATGTAATTCATTCGGGAAACCCTCGGGATACAAATTGTGCTAGCCCAACCAAAAAAAACTATGTGAGAATCCGTTTTGCTCTGGTATCCAATTGAAGTGTTTGTCCACCGTCAAAACAAATACAAATCCGACATTTTGTTTAGTCAGCTGCTTACCAGCATTCAGCCATGCATTACTTACAGCTGCACTGTAGGTACAAAGGTTATTGTTAGTACTTGTTTATGATGTTTTATGCATTGAACGTAAGTAGAAGAGAATGTACCGACTTCAACGATGAACACGCTCACCCTCAGTTTCTAACTCCTCATTCTGTTAGTATTCTGTTGGCGTTCCTTTTTTAGTTTCTGCTCCAAATATTTCACAGAAGTTCAACAACAACAACAAAAAATTTTTTTTACTCTGGTGACTTTTAGCATAAATTTCTTCAAAAGAGGATTAAACATATGATTTTAGTTTCCCAAATTAGTTGCGTACCATCTCCATAGATCAGTTGAAAAAGTCACTTGTGTTTTTCCACTTTTTTTGGGGGGGGGGTAGGGGTTGGTAGGGATGGGGGCGTTTATTCATAGTGAGATTTTTTTCTTTTCTAAGTGAGATCTATTCGTAAACTGTGAGATTGCAAGTGAAACTATTTTTTGTTTTCCGCTGCCTTCCCAGGGCACTTAGTTCTTCAATCTTCAACAACCTACACAACCGCTTCCTCAACTGCCCATCAGCTATCACATGACCACATCTCGTCCAATCAACTTTGGGCACACCACAATATCAACCTTAATCATCCAATCAACATTCCCTCATCTTTACCCAACAACCTTCAATCTGGCCGTAATATACACGGACATCTTTCAAGCAAATGGTCCTTGGTTCGAATTTCTTCGCAATGCGGTCAACCGAAATCCCTATTTCAAATAACTCTACCCCGAAAACGTCCAACGTAAAGAGACCATCGGTCAGTGCCAAAAATTCGACAGCACCACATCGCCTTTGCGAAAAAACCTTTCTGCAGTGTGTAAGCTAAAAGGAAACATTTTCCATGTTTCCTTCATAAAGGTTTGTTGTAGAATAATAATAATGATAATAATAATCATAGACACTATCGTAATATTATCTATGTTACCGATACTTTCGGAAGTTGAGTCTCAAGGTAAAGTTTTTTTTATTACTTTGGTTTGGTTTCAAGCATGTTAGAGTTTTTTTGCACTTTACGAAAAAAAAAATCCAAACAAATCAATTGCACATGTTTCAACTGGATTTGTTTTTATTTAGAGGGGACAGATCAGTTTTAAAATGGAGTTGACATGTACCACTGGCATCGATGGTGGGTTTATGACATTTGAAGAGAAGTTCAAGGGTTCGAGATATAAGACCCCGATAAATTGTGGGCAAAAATTGTCATTTATCTCTCAGGACATTCCGAGACATGATAACCTCCACTGTCTGTTGTTATCCCATATATGTTAAATTGAGATCTTTTTCGACACGATCGAATGTTTAATGATTCATTGGCATCCTTAGAGGGCAATCCCGGTTGTCAAACATGTTAAGTTCTCCACTGAATCAAGCCTGGGATGGCTGGTATTACAGAGATGCCAATCTTTCCTTGGCACTGCCACTTGTTTCACCACTAAATGGCAAGTAGCCCATTCATCATCGTATTGTTGCAGTTTTGGGACTTAACAAGTTAGCAGTTTATTGTTGGTTAAAATAGAATATTTGGTTGGGTTTGCCACATGTTGTCAAATTCATGTCAACTCCTAAAATTGATGTGTTCTATTAATGTAGACAGACACAGAGCAACTATGTATGTACCAGCAATTCACTTTTAGTTAAAATTACAAACTTGGGTGAGAGATGTAGCTTTTGCAAAACAGCCAAATCAAATCAAAGTGTAAAGCATAGCGATGGCTTTTATAGGGGTTATTCTGGTCACGGCTGAAGTTGATTTGCTTAACAAATATGCCGACAAATCTTTTAAGTCGAAGCCAAACTTCTCATAGCATTCTGTATGGAGAAGATAAGTATGAGGTTGTCTACCAAGAGAATATCCTTTTAAAAAGCAGGAAATTAAAAATGTCAGGGTAGGGGGTGGCCATTTGGTCTGATCTCTCTGATCTGGTGCCGAATTTGATACCCATAGTCAGGTTTAGACTAAGCAACTGTTGTTCGCTTAATCTAAACTATATAGCTCTTTTTTTGGTGGCTTTGAATTCCATCCTGACCTGTTTGTTCAAAAAGTAAACTTCCTGATGGAGGCAATAGTTTCTAAGGGCGAAAAACTATTGTGGGGGTGTGTTTATAATATTGTCTGTATTGCATGAATCAATAATAGCTTCCTCATGGGAGTGAAAAAATGTTAAAAGTAAATGCTGGGAGTGTTTTTTTTTTGGGGGGGGGGGGGGGGGGGGTCAAATGTGTTTCCTCAAGAACAAAAATTGTGAGAGGCTTTGCCTTGACAATAAGTTTAAGATTACAATATAAGTTGGGAAGGTGTAGTTCTTTATCACATATATAGTTATGTGTGTATTGGTTTTTATTTTTTATGGTAAGGCCACTTTCACTTTAACTTTCCCTGCCAGGTCCCCCAGACGTCGCTATTCTAGAAGCCGAAGTCGAAGCAGGTAAGGGAATGTTCCACATTCTTGTCGGTTCCATGGAAATTCCAATGTGAATATGTTCAGTCAGGTCTGATCAAGACCTCTGGGGGGTGGATCCAGGATTTTAGTGAAGGGAAGGAGGGCACGTGTGGCCCTGGGGTCATTGAAACCCACAACCGTGAAGAAGAACCTGTGGTGTCGTCCCTGAAAAGAATTGAAATATTAGATCAATGTGAAAATAAGGTATAAATTAGGTCTACAGGCAAGGTTGTGCCAATGACTACTTTTTACTTCATTTTTAGGGGTTGGGGTGTTGGGGTTGTAAAGGTGGGTTGGGGTTGGGGGGAGGGTTATAGCCCACACATCCTTGCCTCCCTGGATCTGCATCTGGCCCTCAATGACAGCATTATGAAATAAACAAAGGAGACAATTTAAGAGAGTTCCCATGACATGATTCCTGGCATTTTAGAATTCTTGGGAGTGTCAACTTTTCTGCAAATTTGAAAGGTTAATGTTGAATATTGAATATACTTTAATGTGTAGTGATCTATCTAAGTGATATGAGGTTGGCCAAAAAATAAACTGCAAAGAAAGGTTACCCCACCGTTCTCATAGCAAGTGTTCTGTCAAAATGGAATATTTGCCTAGTTTTGGTAAATCATTGATTGGCCAAAGTTTGGTGGAGGATTTGAAGGTTTGGTACAATGCCACCCAGCCTGTCTCTCTTTAGGATACATGTGAAAGGCTTGCTCAGGTTTGTTAGCAAGGAAAATTGGTTAAAAATGACCATAAATTTTATTAACATAGGTCTAGGACAAAACATTATTTTCCTGGGTTTTGTCAAATGTGTCTGGTCATTTATGAATTCAAAAATATCCAAAATTTTTGTACCGTAGATCACGCTCAAGGAAAAGACGAAGCAAATCCAGGAGTCGCTCCCACGAGCGCCATCGCAGGTGAGTCCGACTCATTCATCCGATTGATTGATTGATCATGTAGCTAGATAACTACACATAATAGTGTGATTCCAAATTATGAATCTTTTGGTGTTCCCATTACACTGTCCCATCCATTAGTGGAAGTGAAAACCACCTGTTTTTCACAAGGAATAGTCAATTCTCGGCCTAGGAGGGTAGTTTTGTCGAGAGGTGGAAGAGGAGGGTTGGTGGAGGTTCATTTACTTCACTCCCCTCTTACCTGTCTCTCTACACTAACACACCTTCCTAAACATATTATCCCAAGAGAAGCTTGGACAGACCGCCTATTTGGTATGTAATTGTACCACATTGAGTACAAGAAGCCTAGAGTTGTGGGCGGGGGTCAATGGTGGTTTGAATTCCCCGTGGGTCAATTTGTGAAAACCATGTTTCACACAATAAGTGATGTGTCCAGCACATTTAGTATAAGAAGCCTGTTGTTGAGGCCAATGGTCATTTCAGGACAGCCTGTGTTGTTGTGAATTTATTGTTTGTCACATCACGTTTCTTTTCACTGTATATTACTTATCTTCAAGTATGTTGTACACCCTCACTATTCATTACGTCAAGATTCATGAAGAAAACTGCTCACGTTATTACATCATCGAAAAACCACATTGCATTTTTGCGTTCTGTCTCATTTTGTGATTTCGCACAGGACCCACTCTCCGTCAAAGTCTCGTTCAAGGTCCCGGTCAGCTTCACGTTCTCATCATTCTAAATCGAGATCGAAATCCCGGTCAAAGTCAAAATCACCACGTCCCGAATCACCTCGAAACGACAGCCCACAGAGAGAAGCGACCCCGCAGAAGAATGGAGCCTCCCCGAGAGAGACCCGGTCAAAGTCTAGATCTCGATCCCACAGCCTGAGCCCCAAACATGAAGACAATGGGGACTAGAGTGACGTCCCGCTAACTTTTTATTGTACAGCGTCTTTGAATCGATCGTTATTATTTTCTTTCCTGTAGTTATTTCTATGATTGTGGTTAAGATAATCGTGGGTTTGACCAAATATGTAATCGTAAAGTCAGAATGGACCCTTTTGAACCATAAAGAATCTGCTGACTAGGGGCACATATTTCCATCATTGTACGTTGTTTGCCAAAGTTGGGCTAAGAGGTAAAGCTTTAACTTGGATTTTCTGTTAGCAGCAAGTTAAAAATTTTGATAGAAAAATGATGTTTTCCTGTTGTGTGCAATGCAAGTAAAACATACAGGAACCGTTTTGCCAAATTTTTAGTAAAAAAATTATCATTGCCCGCTCCTTCAGATGGTCGATCAAATCTGTAGGCAAAATTGATCATAGAGAAGACTGATTCTGGTTGTTTTGAGGAATCATTATTACCTAGTCACTTTTAAAGGAGTCAGGTAGGGCTGAGGGGAAAAGGTAGACAGGGCATAGGAGAGACCAATAAACTATAATAACCCAATGACTGAATTAAGGGTTTCTTTTTATTAAAAGGATTTTCTCTAATATTTCATTACTTGCGAAATCACCATCTCATTTTTCATGACGAGCAAATCTTTTGACCTTATTGTGACTTTCTGTGTGGAAGAAGTAGCACACGATATTGTGGAGGATGTAGCACACGATAATGTACGTTTCGTGACTCAAATGACGAGCCTGAAACGACATCTTTGACAAATTAACGTATGTATTCTATTGTATTTAAAGAGAAACTTGTTGCTTCTTTAATCCAGACACCATCTTTATCGCTCCAAATATGCTAGAAAGCCATAAAGTGGTCACAGAGGCTCAGATTTTAACATGCCTCTACACCCACTCAACCTCCTCCCCCCCCCCCTTCCTCTGCCCCGTCTTTATCCTTGAAATAGTTTTGCCCTACTGATACATCGAAATGTCGGTGACACTCCTCAATGGCTGGAAACAATTTGGAGAATCAAAGAATTTCCAAATGTACTTTTTGAAAACTTCTGGGGGGTGGGGGGGGGGGTGATTAAGGGTGCAGTCTCGGGGTATCTAGAGGTGTTAGCGTACTTTGATGTCAGTTTTCTTAAACCTATATCATCTTTCTCGTAAGTTGTTGTGGTAACAAGTGATGGCAATACTCTGGTGGTTGGTAGATGTTAAAATACGTTCCATAATTTTTTTTTTCTACAAAATTCTCGGGACTTTTTGTCATGGATACTGATAGTCGGTTCAATTTCTTTACGTTAAAGTTAAAAGAGTTACTATCTTAACTGGAGTAGATTAGTAGTTTTAATGTTTGCTTATGGTTTTTTAAAGAAATGTTGAATGTTTGGCTTTTGCATACCTTTTGTGGGCATGATCTATGGTTGATAAGGATTTCATACTCTCTCCCAGGTCAATGTTTAAACTCTAGTTTGAATTATGCAACATCTTGTAAATATTTGGAGTTTGCCTACCTGATGAATCTCACTTAAGTTAATACTGTGTGGTTTCAAAGATTTGTTAATATTGAAGGGTGACACTGAATTGAACATTTGGGTCCACATGTAGGAAGGGTCAGGGGTGTAGCTTGTATAGGTGTGAAAGTGGTGGGTTAGTTTGTGCTTTTCTAAAACTTCATTTATTTTCATCCAAAAGCATTTGCAAGAGAGATTTGACAGGTTATCTTCCTGATCATAATTAGGAAATGTTTCTGTGCGACGTGAGGAGGGGGGGGTGGGGGGTTGGCAGATGGAGACTTAGTAACACAATTTCCTGGACAAGTCTTGTTGTTAAACTGTTTGTTTTATCCTCTTCTTTACAAGTATTAAATGAAATGAACAATATTAAAAAAGAAAAAAATGGTCCGAGTCATTTCTGAGTGCTTAGTCTTTTTAAAAGTTGGTTTTACCATTAAACATGAACGATATTAGTTTAGTTACTGTCCAGAATATTGAAGGAATGTTTTAATGATTTGGTCCCCCAGTTTCATCAAGTTAAAACAAAGCTATTCCTTCACTTTTCATGGAAAGCTTTTATCCTACAATATCAAGGATACTGTAAGACAATCCCTTGAATATCAAAGCCATTGTAAAATTAAAAAAACTTGATCTTTGGTTTTAGTTGTGATTGTTACTAATATGTGATCAGTTTAAACCCATTTTCCTTGCAATTTTGAGAGAGCCTTCAGATAAAGCCCCCCCCCCCCCCATACATCTCACCCACGCTCGAGTAGCAATGTTGTGTTGAATTTGTAGTGCTATTATAGAAAGAGTAAGAATTGGCTAGTAACTCCATGCTTGCACTTAATTGTCATATTTTCATTAGAATATATGGGTTACATTAGCACACATCAAAACCGGAATCTTTATGAACACTAAATCAAAACAATAAACTGAATCGTGTTATGTTTTATCCTTTATACAAAAATTGTATTCATCAGAAAAGATGTACAAAACTTTATTTATTGTTCACCTTAACATACACAATATATGTATGGTTAGTTCAGTGAGTACATCCTTACATCAAACAGACTGGTGCTGTGGCCGAGTGGATAAAAGCAGCACTTGGCATATGAAGCAACGAGGCTTAAGCAATTGGTAGTTTCAGGGTTTGATCCCCGACCGGGTCATATGTAAGGTGGGTTTCTCATCCAAGAGCAATCTACAGTTTGTCCCATCTGAAATGACTTTCTAAATTGAAAAGATTCCAAATTTGAGTTAAAATGTTGGATTGGAAGCCACCCGACGTGTAAGTTGTAATCCATAAGCCCACTTAAGCATCATTAAAAACTTAAAATAACTGCTAATTATTATTATTAAAATTATTAAATTAACCCATGCTTGGCACTGCCAAGATAGCCTCACAGTCACAGCACCATTTTTAACTATGTACACTGCCGTGTATCAAGTGCGTGCTGAACGTTACAACACTTCAGTGAACAGGCTTATGAGAGAAGCCTAATAATATTTTGCATATTAGGTACGGCAATCATGCTGATTCCTTTACTTACCATGGTTAACCAACAGTTACTTGTGCGTTTTCACGTTATTAATGCAATGCCTACTGGCAGAAAATGCTAACTGTGCCTCTACTTCTACTGATAAACAGCAAAATCTACTGCCATTTAGCCAGTTAATAGCCTGAATTTTTTGAGGCCTGAAATTCCTCTGAATATGATACTTGACAAGTCACATATCTTTATTGCACTGAGAACATGGTACAATACATCAGTAATGTGGAATGGAGCACAAATATTCATTACTTTTGTGTAAATATTCATTACTAGTGTGAAAATATTCATTAACTATCATGTTGGACATTAATTATAATGACATAGTTCTACGTCATGATCAGTTTGATATTCCCAGTAGGGCTAATACAAGTATACAGATATTTATGTTAGATGCAAACCCATCAGTTAACCAATCTCCATAAAGTCAATTTTATATGAAATGCTACGTATTAAAAATAATCTTATCACTTTTAGTTTGGATGTCTAGTTTAAGAAATTAATGAGGTAGATAGACGATATTATGTTTGACAAGAGGTGCCAAAAGTTCCAAAACTACAATCAGGTTGACCAGGTTTCAATGTGTACATTTGATATAATTTTATCTTCTTCATAATTAATCACAGATAATTTACACAAAGTTGTATTAAGACAGCTGAATGTATCTTTAAAGGGTGTGAAGACTTGTCTAATGCCGGTAATCTGACCTAGTTTCGAATGAGGTGTAACAGAAGTGTTAGACACCACCATCGATCCCAGAAAATACACACACGCAGCTTGCTACCATCGGTAATTAGACACTAGTGTATAGTCATTAGTCAGTACATACAGCTGCGGTCAATACCCACAGCACAGTATACAAACGATACAGCGATGAACATCTCAGGTCCAGCTAAAGATAACAATTGAGGTATCACGTTTCATTACTGTCTGCATTTTATAGCGACACGAACAAAACGTCACTTGCAAGCAACAAAAAGTAAACTTTTTCAGATGGCGGCACACGGTTTGGGGCGAGTCTTCAATGCCTTTAACCAATCTCCATAAAGTCAATATTATATGAAATGACATGCACTTTTAGTTTGGATGTCTAGTTTTAAGAAATTAATGAGGTAGAAAGACGATATTATGTTTGACAAGAGGTGCCAAAAGGTCCAAATCTATCATCAGGTTGACCAGGTTTCAATGTGAACATTTGATATAATTTTATCTTCTTCATAATTAATCACAGATAAGTCAGACAAATTTGTATCAAGACAGCGGAATTGTATCTTTAACTCCAGACATTTCTCACGTTCCTGCCATCAACTTCTCCCAGGCAGTCTTTGGAAGCCTACCTCTTCTGTTTCTTTCAGACACTCTTAAATTGTACTCTTGAACTGGTGTGTCACCTGCTAGAGCCAAGCAAGAACCCGAACAAGTGGGGCAGTACCTCTTCCTATCCTTTGTATGGGAGGACTCATGCTGTCCACCATTGCACAAGGTGACAGGTGTCTGTTTAAAAGAGCCCTTCTCGTGAAGTAAAGAGCAAGATGCTACAAGAGAGCAAAGGCTCATATCGCTGTTACAGTTTTCCTTGTTACTCTCAACATTGCTCGAGCTGATTTCCTCTCGACTTTGATCTTCTATGTCTGTTAAACTTTCATCGCTGTTGATGTATTCTAACTTCCTACGATCGCAGACTTTGTTTTCGTCTGCTACGTTTATATCGATATCTGCTAGTATATCTTTCCTACTGTTTGGATTCTGAGAACATGCTGTGCGAGCATTTTCCTTACGATTTCTTCTGCCCCTCCTTCGGCGTTCAGATGGGGGCGCCGTTGGATCGAACTGTGGTGAAACCTGCGAAGCACAAGCACGGAAATAAACTTTCGGCATAGGTCGAGCAATTTATGGCGATATGAACTCTGCATGTTGGCATGAGTATTAAGTTCTGACCAATTGATTGTATGAAAAGTTATTGATTTCAAATAAATATAATCTGTTTTCCCTGCAATTATACCATAGGTCAATTGGCAAAGTTGTGGCCTGCGAGTCAATTCTCTGCTGCCCACATGGTTTTGAACCCAACTCAATGCTACACGTGGAATTACTGTAGTTGGAATACTTTTTATAATTGGTTACCACATAACTAAGTTAACTAATGACAGCAGAAAAGACAAAGGACAGTTTAAATACAACAGTCGATCTGACAGCTTGGGAGAAGGAAAGTCAAGAACCCAAATGGAGCAGGATTTTTATACAAAAGATAGGAATGCGTAGAGACATACTGCATGGAATCCACCTAAAGAAAATATCTATACAAAGACAGAATACTGTACTTCTACTAACTTTATGATGCATATGACATTAGCAACAGGATGGTGCAATATTGGGAAGGGTGTTGCAATACTTCGATATATTATTGTGATTGTCTGAATCTCTACACAGACCTATATACAGTATATACTTGGGGATTAAGTTAATCAATGACACATCAGTTATCATCTTACCCAAGTTGTGTGGTGCTGATCTTGAAGGGAGACAATTTCAGCTGTCACTGGGTTCACCGCACCTGCGGCAGGGCTTGCAAACCGTAGAGACGAATCAAGGGGACTC
>KN884401.1:55305-68567 GCA_000934455.1 Apostichopus parvimensis
TCCTGTAGGTTGTCATGGTGAAATCGTGCATTTCTTAGGGGTGTCCGAAATTCGCAGTGTTCCGAAATTAGCAATACTTACTATAGTTAGTACTTCAACGTACAAGGTTACACTACAGACTTGGCCCCTATAAAGCCTTGCAACATGTTAATTGTGGCACAAAGTGTAACTTGAACCCCTACTGCAGCCTAAGCGGTAAGCCTAACTACTTTGTGTTCACTAAGTTAGCCTAGGCCCACCCTATTGCCTTAAATTTAAAAGTTATTGTAATATATTGGTGTCTTGAAATAGTAAACGAAAATTTAAGATCTTACTTGGTGAAATATGCCTAGTGGTATTTTGATTGATGTGAGTATGTCTTGTGTTTTCTTATCTTTAAACCCCTCACTACCAAGACACATTGGTAAGTCGGCATCAAAGTTCTGTACTTTAGCCAGAATAAAAGAGCCTTCACATGGAGGTGGCCATTTTGTTCTTAAAGAATGCTTCAAGTTACTTAAAGCTGTTCTGATTGGCTTAGCGTGTAACCGTTACCGTTCGTGTGTGCTTTAATTTCACCAATCACAATTGTTGTCTAATTGCCATAATTGCAGCTTCAACTGGTCCTAGTCACGTGATACATCTCATAAGTTTGATTGGTTTAACAAATTGTTCTCCCAGGAAATTTAAATTTCCTTCTCGCATATATGCAAGACTGCAAGGAAGCCTACGTTAACTGAGTAAAATTGCACACAGGGACAGTGATATGTCTTTCACTCTTAGTAACACTCGGCAAAGCGCTGTTGGAATTTGTGTGAAAACCAAAATTGTCACAACTGAATGACCCGGGAGTTATCATTCCTCAATATTGTGAGAAGGATAGACTTTTTTTGCAGCTCGCTAGGCCTAGGCCTATACGTTAGCCGTAACGGTAGACTTAAACATTACAAGTGTAGCACAGTTGGCCTAACTGTTTAGTCTTGGCCTAATGTTAGGTTACCATTATTGAGACTGAAGTGTTACTATAGTGTTAGGTAGGCAAAACTGAGTGCAGTGTAACTAGCGTAGCATAGGCATAGCAATATGTATAAACATAAACTAGGCTACATCCAACTAACATGTTCACTTTGCATTACTGCAATTGGGCTAGCCTAACTTAAGCCCTATTAACTAGCCTTAAGTTAAGGCTAGCTACAGTATGTGCAGGTTATAAATAAGAACGTTAGCAAGCCTTCGCTCCCTAGGTTTGTCACACAGTAAGTATTAATTTAAATTTTTAGCTAGAACAGGACTAGGCTATAGTAGGGAATTGGCATGACAATGGGGATCCATTATCATTTGTAGTGGCATAAGTGAAGGCTCCTAGAATTATCGAACTTTGGTTTGTTGATTTTAACACCAATCTGCAGAAGGTATCTCACAGATCGTTCAATTAAGTCTTGTTCACCAGATTTACGAAAGTAATAACTGATAGTAATAAAAACAGCTATACTAATTGGCCAGCCAAATAAATCATGGCTATGCTCATAAGTTTTAACATTTAACAGTCGTAACAATTATTTATAAAATAGTCGTAACAATTATTTATAAAATATTCTTACGACATCGGCAAATTCAAGCGCAGTAAAGTAAATAACGCAACTGGGCATGTAGTAGGGGTAACCTTAACCCTAACCGGAAATTATAGTTACTCCTGGTTGTAAAAATAGTACTCCTAGTTGTAAAAATAGCCACTTTAAAGCAACTGCGCATGCGTATTTATAAATTATTGTTACGACTAGTCGTAAGAACAGCCACTTTGTTACATTTTCTCTCTAGCCAATTAGTACATGGCAGAATTGGCAAATAGTAAATCTGGTCACCAAACTTTGCTGATGACACATTATAGTTTACAGGGACTGACAAAGTGTCCTACCTTAGTCAACTATGTTGGAAGCGGCCTGTAAGTAAAAGTTGCCTTGGCTAGCTTTTGTTTTGTAGAAAGAGCAAGTTTTCATCAGGAAGTAAAGTTTATATTAAAACCTTCATGAATGCAAGTTTAACCTGAATTTTTATTCTCCTGCAGGTTCTCAGAGTTCTGGAAGGTTTCAACACCACAGTCAAGCAAGATTAAAATTATTTTAAGAAGTTGTCAAATCTTAACTTGAGCTACAAAGATGGCACTCGACTTGCAGTGTTCACAGGATCTCTACGAAGAAGTAGGAAGAATAGATTTGTCACATGCCATAGAAACACTCTTAGGAAATGATGATAAGGAAAATGACCTGAGCATGCATCTCTTGACCAGCTCAACAGCGTCATCACGTCACAGTCTGGAGTCTTCAAGCTTTAACGAAACTCCTCACCTTCTCGACAAAATGGCAGCGAGACAGCATTGCAGGCGACTGGAGAACATTGATACAACACCAACAAAGAAACAGGAACCGCGGAGGCATCTGAATTCCGTTAACATCTTGTGTCGTTCAAAAAAGAGGAAGCTAGAGGACAAAGTGAGGTTTTCTGAATCCGGAAAAAAGTTAACCTCAAATGGAACTAAAAGCGGACGGCTTACAGCGTCCGTCGCAAGTCGTTTCGGACCTCTCCAGACTTTGCACGATAGCAACGTTCAAATAATCGATTCTGATGGATCTACCAATGCAGCCATCATGGTGAAAGATTCGTCAGGGAAACTTCATCCAGCCGAGTTTGTACCAGTGATGGTTGAAGAGAGGAACGGTGGCTTCTTCATGTCGCAGAACGACAGCAGTTTGAACAGCGATAAAGATGTATTAAACTACCAAGAAAGCAGAGGTGGGTAGTTATGATGATAAGTTATTCCTTTTGTTAAACTTTCCAATATCCCTGGTAAATTCCAAGTTCCAGCTCTACTAAATAAGGCATGATCTTCTTCCGTAAAACACCAGCCCATAAATGTATTTTGTCCATGGCCTCTTCATATCAGGGCTGGCCGTGTTTCTGCTTGAAACATTATGGAATCCACAAGTATGTACTACTCATGTAACAGTAGGAAGATGTCTGTAATTTGTTGGTTACACATGACGAAGAACATTGCCAGTATATGGCATGCTTCAGGAATTTCTTTGGGGTAAAAACATTATTATGACCTAAAGTTTTTAATCCAGTGTATAATATTCATATTGAGAAATTAGACAGGAGCATTCTCTGCATGATACACAGAGGACAGACCATTGATAAACTGACACAAATTTGGGTTATAAAAGAGTGAACAACGAATATCAAGTTTAAGTAAACAAAATCTGTCTGATGGAATATGTTGAGTGGACATGAAACCAAAATTCAAAGAGATAAAGGAGAAAATACTTCTTGGAGAACATTCATGGTTTTCATGACTTATCAACGTTTGGCTAGATCCATACAATTTAAGACTAGGCTTAAAGTACCACAGAAATGTACTGTACAGTGGGCTCAATAGCCCACTGTACATTCCATTGATTGAATGTTTACACATGATGGTTACCATAACTTGCATGTCTCTGTTTCAATCTCGAGTCGTGTAAACTAGATGATGAAGTCTGCTTTTCTAGATTAGTTACATATTGTATTTTACTGTCCATGTAAATATGTGATTCTGAAGTCATATTTGTTGTGTTAAATACACAGGTGCTGGACAAGATGACAGTTTGACCAATATAACCTGGCTCAAGAGGATGTCTGCTCCTGGCGTAGACTCGGTGGAACCCTGTCAACTTCAAGTAAAGTTACCGAATTCAATAACCAACTCCTACTTAATCTAGATAACTAATGTTTTGAAAATTCTGATTGGGCTAAGAATGCTATGTGACAATCCATACATACAGTAGCACCCATAGTTGGAGTGATTAGTGCATAGGAATGCTATAATAAAGAAAAAAACGTTGCAGAGGTATGTAATCGTTGTATTGATACACATCAGCACACAAGTATAACAAGCTATGTAATATACTGATCTGTTACACAGAAAACTAATTGCGGTAAATGTAATGATTCCTCTAACATTTCCCGTCCTCAGGATTTTGTGTCTCATCTGTTTCTGATCACATAATACCAGAATTTTGGTTTTAGCATCAATTTAAGTTTGTAACCAAAAATTTACAAAATACATTTTAGGCCTAAGGTAAACGGTCTACATGGTGATTGTCATGACCTGGAACATTCAACATGATGCACCATTTAACTCAGTCATGTTGCAATCTCTTGTTAACACATTCGCAATGCATCAGCACTGATCTATCATAGGCCTAGAGCAGGGGTGGGCATTTTGGGCAACCTTAAATACAGTACAGTTTATAATTAATGGGGATTAGTGCCGATAAATTCTAAGCAGCTAGCTCGTTTTTTGTGATGATGTAAAATAGATTGTTTTTTTTTCTTTTTATTGAGAAATCTCACGGGCCGCAAAAAAATCACTGGCGGGCCCGCGGGCCGTAGGTTGCCCACCCCAGGCCCAGAGGCTAGATACATATATTTACTCGAGCAGAGAATTTGGTGTTTGTAATTTTATTTAACTGGTATTACTTTGAACTGTATTAACTCTTTGAATAACGTGTGTATTTGCATCAACAGTTCCCTGATCCTGAGTGCGAGCGCCCTCCGTATTCGTACAGCGCCTTGATACAGTTTGCACTCATCAGTACCCCAATCGGTAAAATGACCCTGAAAGAGATTTACGAATGGATTCAGAGCAAATTTCCATTCTTCAAAACGGCAAAACTCGGCTGGAAAGTAAGTAACTACAATAAATTGTACAAAAAAAAATCCAAGCTTACCTGTCTCCTCATAATCTCAGCACTCTTGTTATACAGTCAAAGTGGAAAAGTTTGCAAATAATGGCAATTGTTTGAATGTTGATTGCCTTGCCCTGTTAAAACTCGGCCTCATTCAATTATTTTGTGTCCCTTTAGTTCGTTGAAATAACAGTGAATAATTAATCAAGTATGGCATCCCTACTTGTGTTGTAAATAGATAGCAGTATTTTACACAGGAACCATGCAGTAATTTATATGTGAATAGTATTATCGTACGTTTTGTCTCTGCGGTAGCACTGTATGTATTGATATTGTTATGTACTATCAAAACTAAAGATAAGAAAATAATAAATTGTTAGGCAATGATTGAGTTGTATTGTAATACTAAAGAACTCACAAAATTATCATGTCTATTTGTATAAATGTCAAATGAGTCAATAAAAGAGATGGTAAAGAAAATAAGAGATAATATTCAAAGAGTTCATAACAGCTACTGTATGTACACAAAAGTTCAAACACTATATTATTACCCGGTATTAATTTACTGACTTGTTACCAGTTCTGCTATGGATAGTATTTCGGAAGTGTGTCAGTGACAACCAATTTTAACAGTCGGAATCAGGCAGGCTGTGGTACAATTGGTCGACTTATCAGTAGTTGGTTAACAATTTTATACTGTATTGCAGCTGTTAAAACCATTTTTTTTTCTTTTTTTGGGTGGGGGGGTTTAGTATGTAAACTTTCTCAACTTTTTTTTTGGTCAATAACAGAATGACTCAGCAACTTTAATGCTAATGGTACTTGTAATGTTTGGATATCAGGTCATCTCGTACCTTCACTGAGAGAGACAGATCTGGCTGACACAGGAGTCAGGTCGTACCTCCGGTGACTGCCCTCTAAATCAGACATCCTGTATGAAACGATAATTTTAAAATAATACAATTAACTTCAAGACTTTCCAAAAGGGACTGCCTCTTACTGAATCACTCTGTCCTTCCTCTCTCTCAGAATTCAATCCGTCACAACTTGTCGCTCCATAAGATATTCATCCGGGAGCCGCCCGACGGACCGGGGAAGCCGGCGTTCTGGACGCTACGGCCCGGGACCGTGGTTCGACTGCCAGAAAACAGATTATTCGTGATGGAAAATAAACACGGGAGCAAGAACGGTGGAAGCGCAGCGGAGAACTTTCCGTTGCAGCATTCTATGGATGCAAAGGCTTGCATCAAACAGGCAGACGGAACTACACAAGTGGTATCTGAAAAGATACTTCAAGGTAGGCAGTTTCTCTTCACAGCACACTATATCATGTAGGTAATCCAGTGTTTGTTAATTTAGGGGTCAATCAATGGTCTACCGTGCGTTTATCGCAAGATAATGCACGAACAGGGGTATCACTCAAGAGATGCATGAGGCTGTAGGCCGAGTGCATCCAGCGATGAAGTCATACTCCGTTAATTCATACAAAGCACTAAATAGATTTCAATCTAAGAACGTCACAATTTCATAGATGACGCAAGGGCATACTGTGTCCAGTTGGCATAGCAACACGAACCGACGTGCTCACGTCAAGACGTTAGCCACACAGTGGAATTGACATAACAGTCATTGTACTATGGATACGTAATTAGTATAGTACAGTACATTATACTGTGCTAAGCTATACGGTTATTGTTGAGTCGTAAACACATGTGAACAATTCGATCAACAAAATTCTTAAACAAACAGTTAACCTTTGTGTAGTACAATGGCTTTAACATTTGATCAGACGGAAATTGGGGTGAACCAGGACATGAAACATTACTACTTTGGAGAATGAGGTTAACTGTACCTTGAAACCTGCATTTGTTGAATACATTTGCTGCTGTATTCCCGATCAGTAACGGTAAGCCCAGGCCTATAATAGACATTACATAAGTATAAATCTCAACAGTGTTTTGTCATTGGCCTAGTCAACTGTGGTGTATAACTGTTGGTTGGATTCCTTGGATTGCTGCCTCTCAGGACATTTGAACACTGCCTGTTTTGTTTATAATTCAAAGCCTCTAATAGCTTCTGACGTTATTTCTAACGTTAGGCCTATTTTTGTTTCAATGGCCGCTTAGCCATAGTATTGCTAAATGAGGTTATCATTGTTGCTTGCACCTTATGGTTAGTCTACCTCAGGCTGTTAGCTAGCTTTCTCGGAAAATTTGGTCATCATTTGCCGAGGGGTTGTTCACATCGAGGGTCTTGTTGCCATGTACCATACTTGATCTGATTCATTTGCTTTGAATTAGCTTAGGTAGCTTGATGGGATCGGGATTAAGCTTGCCGAGATACTTCTTCTATTGCTTGCAACTTATATTAATACGCCGGTGACTTAATCGTGCGTTATCCATAGGTTAATGCACTGATGGGCCAATCAGATTCAAGAATTTTATAAGTGTCCTTTATGCAGTATCTTAAAGGATTACTCACAGGACAGAAACTGTATTAAACACTCAAACTGTTTCCAAAATTTTTCCTCATTTGCTAGGTGGGAACCACATCTCAATATCTGGTTCCTTACCTCATGGTTTCGTTATTTTTTTATATTCTACGATTCTTATCTAGCTCCTGAAAAGCCCAAACCTATTCTGCCTCGAGGACCGGGCGGTTACACCTTACTCACCATGGTCCCGGGCGGAAAACTCGAACGCTCATCCACAAAATGCAGATATCCCAAAATAGCCCCCAAGCAGACACCTCGTCAAGTTTATCAACTGAGTATACCGTCCACTTCCGTAGTCTCAGAATCGAAGCCTTCGGTGGAAGCTGCTCATTCCTCGACCCCTAAAAGACATAGCGGAGGAGAGAAAGGAGAGGTTAAGACGGAAGAACGACAAGAAGAGGCCGTCACGAGTAAACCGGTGATGTCAACTCCTCTGAAACCCTCAAGGTCCGAAATAATGGAAGCCATGGGCTCGCTGACCCCCTTCAACGACGACGATTACACGCTCCTGAGATCGCAACAAGACATTCTCGACATAACTCCCATCAAAGGGACGGGGATGACCCCGATCATCAAGGGGATATTGTCACAAACGAACGACTTGGAGGTCACGCCAGCGCGACCTTCAAAGCCCAGACAATCTCTGCTCGCCACGCCCGTGGTTGACAGGAACGACGTGAGCTTCAATTTGGACGATTTATTCGAAGCGACGGAGAATAACGAGGACTTACAGAACGATTTTTCCTACTGCAGCTTTAGCCATTTATTTTCTCCGGTGTCCAAAAAGTGTGAAAATTAAGTTCTCGGTTGGAGAAAAAACACAAATTTGAAGATCTATGTTATTTTAAAAATGATATTTCTGGATACGTCTGGGATGGAATCTGAAGACAGTAGAATTGTAAGGAAATTTAAAGATTTCAATTTGGTTAGTGTGCTTCTAGTGAGATTTGGGTATTTTAGTTGTTTAAATATATCAAGGAAGTCAGTTACGAGAATCAAAAGTGCACTTGAGGTATTTTGTTTTTTGGGGGGAGGGGGTGGGGGGTTTACCACCTTTTCTTTGAAATACCCACCAATGTACAGAGATAGATAATTTAACATGTTTTGTCTTTCAGTGTTAGGAGTTCAAATATATATTTTTCTAGAGTAGAAGTAAACAGAATGAAAAAATGACATGTAGTCCCAGTTTGAAAAGATTTGTACTCTCCGCTGACAAAATGCTCACTCACTGAGTCCTGTCTTTAGTTGTTCTACTACCCTCTCGATGGGGGACAGCCAAGCTTGGGGACAGCACAGTGGTAAAAAACAAAATGTGAAAATTCTGGCATCCATTCCACCAAGCCGACTCATGGGTTATCCATTGAAGGCTACCATCTAACAGCAAACTTTTAGGTCGATGACAACATGTGATGGTTTAGTCACCTGGCTAAAAATTTGGAAAAGTTGTTCCCTTCCCTTACCCTCTCTCAAAGTCAAGCAACAGAAGGCCACTTTTAAATGCAGCTGAAATAATATTGTAAACTTATTATACTAAACAAACACCGGACTATTTACTGTTAGGACTATCACATAAAGTAGACACATCTGCCGGCAAGAAATTATGTAGGATACTTAAATAAAATTGACATTTCTGCTCCGCTCTGGTGTAGTTAAATATCTCACTTTGTAAAGCTACAGTTGGTGGTCTAAAAGTTTGGATATTAAGTGTACCCAAAAAATGGTCCCTTCACTTCCGGATACTGTTTTGCGGTTGTCAGGCTCTTAAAATTTTAACCTCTCCTGAAAATATGGCCTTACTTTGTAAAAGTGGTAATGTAAAATTGTTTTTGCACCAGACCAGTTATTGATAAGTAACCATCAACAAAATATGATCTCACCTTACAGTAAAGTTACAGTACGTTACCCTAGTCCAATAATTAATAGGGTTCTGCCATCAAAATCTCGTCATCTCACATCCTATAACAGTTCACCAATCTGCTTGATGGTCTATGGTGTTAAAGAATAGCACACAGCTGGACAATGTAAACTACGTTTTAATCTTATTCATGAAAGATTGTATTAATTTATTGTTTTAAGATGTAAAATATCATAACTACAACACACACAAAAGGTATGGACAATGTGGTATGTTCTTTTCTTTCTTTCTCTGTAGTAAATATAAAACTGATCAAAATATGAACAACATAGACATTTAATGGGATCAAACTCTTGTCCTGGTTGAAGAAGAAACTATATTTGAAATGTCGTTTTGTGAGAGCAAAAACTGAGTTGAATTCATATGGACAGAATTTTTAAGAAGGAATCAAGGATGAAATTTTCTATGACATTTTTTGTTTGTTAAGATATTCCTATTGGTGATATTATTCCGCCATCTAAGACTTTGAGGAGACTAGAAGTAAGTGGACGACTTTTAATTAATAATACTATTATCTTGAAATGCTTAATTGCTTGTAATGCCAGGTCATTGTTTCTGTCGCATTCTTTAGAAGCCAAGCTTCTGATGGGGATATTTTTATCCTGGTTCGGTGGTGCACAGTTAACTCATTTGATAATTAAGTTTCAAGTTATACATATTTAGAACATACTAGAATGTAAGCAGATACTCTGACTTGTCCTGGATCTCCTATTTGCCAAGATTCGTGTCATTGCTGAGATAAAGAATACATATGGTGAGAATGCAGAGATACTTGTTGTGATATGTAACACACCATCGAATTGTCGATGTACATTTCATTTGCTAAATGTTTACATTTCTCTGTTTTATAGTTTAATTTGGAACTAGGACATATTGTGAATTTTTTTTTTTTGATCTTGTGTGCATCGTTATTCATAGCTTTGCATTTACCAAATTGTTCTAGTCAAAACACGGTTGCATCACTTTTTAGACCCTTAAATATTGAAGTGGCTCACATTCTCGTGGTGTCTGGGGACTACCTTATTAAGCACTCATTGGCAGACCTCAAGAAGTCCACAAATTCAGCAGAAAAGAGGTGGGTGGGGCGGTGTTTTGTTCTGAAAAAAGGAGTACAATATATATACAAAAAGTTGTGTTGGGATGAGAAGGCCAAATCAGTTTTGGATCTGATCCTTCAGTGATACTGAAAAAACAGAGAACGCAACATTATTATTAACTTTTGACTATAGAAGAGCATTCCAAAGATCTTGATGGGGAAAAATATGTAGATAAGGTAACATAACATTTTCCAAAGGAAAAAATAAAATTTTGTTTTGTCACATTGACTAAGAACTACCTGTAATATTCTGTTTTTTGTAATTTAATGCATAGATTGCAAATTTTGAATGCAAAGGTAGATGCCTCTTTCTGCATCTGCTATTTTGTTTAGCAACTGTAATATAAATATTACCCAAGACACACAAAAAATGTATTCTTTGTAATATTAACATCTGTCGATTACTTCTCCGGTGGTGAAATTGTACAACACTAAGTTGTTCCTCTTCTTCTTCGTTTACTGCAACCTGTACGATAATTATTCCCAGATTTATTTATGTGCTTATAAGATATGTTATGACTAAACATGTAATATATATATGAAAAGGATGAATATACACAGATTGTGGAAACGATCAAGAAATTTTGAAAATTTGATTTGGTAAATAAAGTTTGTTTGATGCATGTCAATATTGTGGGTACAGCCAGTTGGGGACAGTTTTCTAATGCTAATTACCTCTCTAAACTGTCCTCCCTATATCATACTTCAGAGCACTCATATCGACAGTATGAACAGTTCCTACACTTTATCTGATTAGAAAACATGAAATTCATACTGCTCATACTGACAATACAAGTGCTTTTGAAGTGGGACATGAAAGAACAGTATAGACAAAATTGTCCCAACTGGGTGAGTTGTCACATTTTCTGAGACCAGATGGAGATTAAGTAGGTAGGGGGAAGGTGGGCAGGGGGAGGTACCGGTAGATGGGGGCTTGGGGAACTACTTGATTTGCTGACTTCGGTGGTCCTGGCAGTGACATAACTATTGTTCCCATCCTGGGGGGGGGGTGGGGAGTAAGTTAATTCTTTCAGCATTGTGGAGCTCTTTATGATATAGCTTACCAGTGACTATAGCAATTGAGAAGTAAATATCCATTAAATTACATTAAAACCAAAAAAAATGACAAACATTTACAGGTAAAGTGTGGTATATAATATATTTCAAGAGATCTCTGAGCAATGATCATTAAACCAAAGTTTACAATAAAGAAAATTAGAAAAAGTGGCAAAATATTTTGCCACTTTTAAAATTAAAAAAAGACAAAGAATGTTATTTGTGGCAAACACTGCCCAATTTAACGTACAACTGACGAAGACACGGCCATGAGCGACTCGAACGTCGTCAGCCGTTATCGATAATTATTTCTAAAGACCCGTACAAATGGCTTCGGCATGCACACTGCATGTCTATGACGGCATGCGAAAAGAAGTCTCCACGACCACCAAAATGTGTTTGTATTGGTTTCTTTCTTGCCCCAAGATGGCTACGTTTGTTGAAATGGAAGCAGTCATTACCATCCATATGGCTGACACTGCTGAGTTTTTGAGAAGCCAATGCAAGCTAAAACTGCTTCAAATCTTGATAATTCATTTTCATAAACACAATCTCACTGTCTGGTTACCAATGGTTAATATAGGTGTTACAACATTCAAATTGAGTCGGGTCACATTTAGTCCGGAGGTTTTTTTTGGGCCGGATTACCACGACGACCATTTTCGACGTTCAGTCTACATCCAATGCCTCGATTTCGATAAACAAATTTGTCACCAAACACAAATAGTCCATACAAATATGACAGTCATATATATATATCGTTTATGATTATCGTACCAGCCAAAATGGAACAAACAGATATACATAAGTCCTAGGTAGGATGAAAAGTAGCATTTTATATATTTCATATGGAAATTGTACTAAAAAGCACCAAAGATAGTTCAAATTATGTACATGTAAGCCTATCGTCGGCTTACCAGTCATTGCCACAACATATATATATATATATACCATCCTCAGTAGTAGTAGCATCACTCCCTAAAAATAGTAAAATCAACTGAGTCGAGAACAGCAAGACCTAGAAAATTGTTGCCACTTCTGAAACAGGCATTTTTCTTGGGGGGGGGGGGCATTTTTACAACCGTTAGAAAATCATTTCACTTCAACTGGTCGGTACATTACATCAACCAAATTTGAAATATTTTGAAATAAAATATCAATATATAAATGGTTGACTTTTCAAACCCTCAGTACCTCAAATTTTGTTCGAATTCAGTACAGCATTAACAAATATGTAACAAAGTTGCTTGTGACAAGAGTTTTCTCATGTATATATAGCAATTGTATATGATACTCCCAGGCTAAAGAAGAATTCATCTTGGCAAATTACTCTATAGGTTTCCCCAAAAATAATTCTTAGAACTGTTTTAAATGTTAAACTATCAATCTTTTAGCAGATAATTTCCTAAGCTACCAGATATATTTTCAGGGAAGACAGAATTTTGTTCTTCTACCTCAGTAACCCCTCTAGCATAATTAAAACACCCTCTTGTTGAGACCAGAATGCAGAGATACGTGCTGTCTCGCAGTTTAAGGTTGATTAGCCACTGATCTCCATAAACCAGAGTTGATCTCCACTACACGTCGCACTACGAAAATGACTTGTGTATGATTCTGTGTGCGTAGTTTACCACTTTGTGTTTGAAGCTCAATATTGCACTATATATCAGTAACATAGATTGACCATGCAAGCCAGAGAAAATCTCTTGACAAACACAGAGGTGTAAAGACATGTACTTGACACAGAATTGAACATGATCGAGCATTCTAACCAGGTAAGAAATCATAGTATCTGTCCGAATATATTCATTATTGTTTAGATCGTTGTGAATATTGGTTTTATTTTCTATAAATGGCCAAAAAGAATCCTTCAAATAGCATATTGACCTTTGGAGCCATAGGAAAACTTTTGCACCAAGCATACTGCAACAATCCAACCCCTTCCCCCTTTTCCCCATTCCTACCATATTCCCAACAATTTCTCCCCAAAGCCCCCTC
>KN884402.1:0-42956 GCA_000934455.1 Apostichopus parvimensis
TGAGGATCTCACTTTCATTTATAGCGTTACCAAACACAACACAGAATGTAAGGTAATCTTTCATAGCCGCTGAGTTTTCTCCTTTAATAGGTTGCATCATTTCTATTTCTTTTCTGTAAGAACTCAAGATTCTAAAGTCATCGCCGTACTCCTCCTCTAGCTCTCGTCTAGCCTGCTCATAACCTCTCTTTGGGTCTTTCCCATGCAACTTCTTACTAGCTCTCTAGGCCTACCAGATGTAAACTGCTGTAGGTAGTATAGCCTATCTTGGTTGTTGTCTGTTAGTTGCTCAATGTTGTGTTCAAAAGCAGCAATAAAAGCTCTGTAATCTTGAACTTTACCATCGAAAATTTGCAACTCACGCCTAGGAAGTGAAACAAGCTTTTGCTGGTGTATCATCATTCTTGAGATCTCTGTTTGGGATCGAATCAAGTTGTGTACACCACTCGAATCAACTTTGTCGTCAGACTTTGTCAGCAGGCTTCCTTCGTCACTTGATTCTGGGTTGTCATATTTCTTTAACACATTTGCCTTTGCCTCTGCCAACTTCATTTCAACTTCTAACTCATAATCCTCCCGTTGTTGTTTGAGCAATCTTTCTTTCTCTTCAATTTCTCTTCTTTTCCTCAACATTTCAACCCTAACTTTTAGTCCCTCCAACTTGGCTTCCTCTTTCATACGCTCTGTCGATGCTACAGTCCTTACTGATGAGGCCTTTGAATTTCTGGAACCCTTACTGGAAACCTGAGAAATACTATCTTGAGGTTTTATGTCGACCTCTCTTCCTTTAATCCATTCAGACATTGCCTTGGAAAACTGTTGATATTCCTCCGATTTCGGTTGGTAATAAGTGCTGTTCTCCTCTGTGGCCTCTTCCTCATTCAACGTAGTAACGTATGCCTTATGAGCTTCCGAAAAATCAACAAAGTTTCTGTCATACAAAGACACCTTTTCTCTAATTTTCTCATCCTCAACTGACGGTAGAGTAATAAGATTTGATATCTCATTTTTTAATCGAGTCGAGGTACGTAAGAACTTAGATCTTTCATTTTTGAGAGCCTCCATATCGTTGGTTAAAGGTATCGTATCAAAGTAACGAAATAATGTCTCTTATAAGATTCCTTACAGATGGCCCTTATAGGCTTCCGTAGAGAATGTTCAAGAAGCAGCACTCGCGCACTGCTTTCACTGTAGTCCCGTTATACGAGAACTGTAACTAACCTAGATACTGTGTGCACTACATATACAGTAGATAGCTTTGCCTACTTCCGCTATAGCCTATCCACATTTCAATCAGTAACGAAGGGTCACAAAAAGATTCGTAATCATAACGTATTATTAACATATGAAATAAACAGTCCATCGTAAGGTTTCGTAAACACATAACCAAGGTATTTACCATGTGATGTCCGGGCACGGAGTTGAAAGGCCGACTAAAAATTAGCAAAAGACGAAGACGAAAATCCGTAATATAAAAACACACACTGACGAAAGTCCGTAGTAAGGTAATAAAACAACTTGTATTTACAGAGATATTTACACAGTTCCTCACAAAAAACACGAAAAACAAAGAAACAAAATAACTGTAGAATGATACACTCTAAACGCTATAGAATGGTTGAATATATGCTCGAAATAATATAAACGTACTCGTATGCCGTAAAAGGTGATAATTTAACTCGTAAATACCGTGTTGGCTTGTAGGCTTCCAACACCCGAAAAACATAAAAATAACTTTTCTATGGAAAGCCAAATAAGCAACTCTGCCACTACAGACTTGTTGTTTTCAAGCAGATAACAGTAAAAGTTAAGTACCATTTACGAATAAGTGACTGTACGTACATCGTCATTGGTTTTTCATGTGTTACGTCATTTACCATGCTGGGTTTATTTAATCATGTGTGTATATATTACAGGAAATGTCCAAAGGCGTAGCGGTATCTATGGGGTATCTACCTACCAAGCACGACATTGACCCAATTGTGCTTCTTGAGATACCATCTTTACAAGCATACACACGCCAAAGCCCACACCACAGAACACGCAAGGTTGATTGGAAAGGTTACTGAACCTTCGGCATCGTAACAAGTAAATTTCTTACTTAACGAAGGCCATGGCATTTGTATTTTCGAGAATGGCCCTACAAAAACACCTATCATCGAAGGTGACAAAGGTTGTCGTGCCGAAATTAGGCCGTAATTTCGCCGCTGCGCCCTTTCGCTTGGATACAATGCGAAGTGAATTCGTAAAACCATTCATGATGTCCACGAAATAAACTTCCACGAGATAAAGGTCACATAATAGGAAACTATGAGTCATATGTGGTTTTCTATATTAAGTAATTCTACATCATCTTAGCAGTGCTATTATATATTTGGACACACCAATAAAATGTGTAATGTGTTCTGCTTGATACTTACTAATATGACATTTAAAGGTAGGGAGAGCAGGTACAAAATCATAGCATGCTTTAATTGCTACAAGTTTTCAAAATGGACTTTCCTGGAGGGCCTTTACTCTCCGAATTGTTTCAAACATTGTTAAGGAAAACACAAGATGACTGAATGTCCCAGTGAGGTCAATTGCCTCGAAAGTTGTATATTTAAATATGTAGCATATTTAGGGTCAGTACAGCATACATTTTAGCTAACATTGATGTGTCTTTGGCTATTTACAAATGTTGGTAGCCTACATGCATAACTGCCAAATAATGTTTGGTATTGTCGCACTACTTCAGGTACTTAGTGCCCTCCCGAATTTATACTTGAAAAAGGCCGAATGGATTTGCCTTAATTCAGCCCTGTACATTTGCAGCTTGATTACTAAGTATCAATATTGACTGTTTCAGCATAACTTTCCCGTTCATTTTCTACTTGAACCTCATTTGAAGGCCTACAAGGAATTAATCCTGGCAATAGCATGACACCTTTCACTTTGTTTACTTCAAAATGCTATTGATAATATGAAGAAGTTAAATTCCTAACTTTCCACTCACTATGAGTATCCCAATTTTGCCACATGATTAAACACACACCATTGCAGGTTAAAGCAAGCACAACTGATACTTGCAATATTCATGAGTATTTCTACCATATCTTCAACAGTCAATGCATGTCTTCATTTCATGTACACTAAGTGGCATCCTTCTTGAATGATGCAAACAACTTGTAACCTTAATTGTATTTGTTAATTACCACCACTATGTACTATTACTGAAGCTTTTACAGGACACTAGTCCAATGTATGGTTAGGGGTTAGGATAGTCTAGCTGAAATATGCATGAACATAGGTTACACTTCATTTCATGATTGCCATATAGCTACAGTAAAGAAGAAAGCCCACCGAGATGGGAGGTCGCTGTCACAATATATAGTGATGCATACTGCCGTCCCTAGAATATGATATTATACGCCAAGATGTCTATCTATATGTTATGTAAAGTTCAGTTTTTCTTTCAATCTTTTGGGGTGGCGGTGGCAAGGGGGGGGGGGATTGGAAATAGTGGAGGAGTTACACTCTATTCCATGTACATGTTAAGTGATGAGGAGGACTTCATTATTTGACATACTTCATGGAAGGGAAACTAAGTTCATACGTATCACATGGTGGAATAGGTAAATGTTGACGATTCTCCTAGTATTCAATTCCTTGAATACAGTACTTATGGCTATCTCCCATTACTCGAACTTCCATGTTTTCTGTAATCTTCACAAACGATGGTGAAAACTGTTGAAGAGCGAACGGCTGCTTCTGAAACACAGTGTAAGGCACGTACAGGGACAGAGCGCACAGAAGAGCAAATCTGATATCTTAAAGGTGCTTAAGGATGTAGACAGTACGAGAGATGGTCAGAAAAGACAGAAAAGTACAAACAGCAGCCAAAGACTTCGCTGTATCGTATTCAAACGACCCGAATCACTCGCGAAGGCAGTTAGAAGAGCTGAACAGGCCTTACTAATGAGATCCCGAAGAAGACGCATAGTCGCATTCAGAGTTTGGGTGACTGTGTAAATGCTACACATGTTGCAACTGATATGA
Organism: Apostichopus parvimensis; assembly: GCA_000934455.1. Lineage (NCBI taxonomy): Eukaryota > Metazoa > Echinodermata > Holothuroidea > Aspidochirotida > Stichopodidae > Apostichopus > Apostichopus parvimensis. The sequence continues at coordinate 4,039 of KN884402.1, forward strand.
TAAAATACATTAAAAAGAGGTATCTTGTAATGTCAGTAATGGAAGTGTACATATAATTCCAGGGAGAACATGAAGACATAGGCAATTGCATATCATGGATTTTCTTCTCCATTGCCTGCCTGAAGCATTTGCCTGTCTACGGATGACATAAAACTCTTGGTTTGTGACCCCAATTGCCATTTTTGGAATTGTGATGTTTGCCAGGATACACTGCCCACCATGTTCAATGGTATTCAACGAGAAAGAGGAGTGTGGCGTCTACTGCGGCTACACTCATCAGGAAGGAAGTAGTTCCGGAAATTAATGTAAATTCGAATGTGCATCATTTTCATGTATCAAGGAAGTTGCAAATTCACAGCAAAATGAACACCACCATCCTTGCTTTTGGATTTAAACCTTGTCTCAATGAGAACAATTTCAAATGATTTCAAAATTAAGGCTTGTACTCTCACAATGCGCAAACCTAAGTATGGGATTCATCGAAAGGACATATGACCTTGTTTAAAAGCAAAATTGTTAAACTGTTCTTTAAGTTCCGCCCGCTCATGAGTACGAATAGATCAAATTTGACATGTCATTGGTAAGTGTCCCAGTTTCAACTCTTACAACCACAAAAAAACTGCACTAATGATTATAAAGAAGAAATTCGCTTAAAGTCCTGCCCAATCATTAATATTCATGCTACCAATACAGAAACAATAGAGTATGAGCGTCATCAAAGTTCAACGTCTAGAGATATCGTGTTTACAAGGAAGTGTCACAGATAGACACACAAGCGTGACTACATAGATTCCTTTTGTCTCTGGCAAGGAATCCAAATTTGAAGAGAACACTGTAAAAATACAGCACTCCCGTCCTCCATAAGCATGCATTCTAAGATGACCCCTGTAGACTTGGTGGTGATGGGATACCAGACGAAAGGACGCTTGTCAAAGTTTCGTGCTGAGGCTACGAGCGTTGATAGGGATCCCCTTTTTGTGAGCTTTCTTTGCAGACAGATAGTATCGAGCAACACTACTATTTCTGATATCAAAAGTACATAATGCTATGGTATGTCAGAAGCTGACACAAAGTGCAATTGACAATCGGCAACGATATCGTTCCAAAGAGAACTTGATGCAGGAATCCCAAAAAGGGATCAGGGATGAAGCCCCCAGGTCAATTGATGCCCAAAAAATGCAAATATTTTTATCATGGAAACAATGTCAGGCAATGTTTAGATCCCGGGGAATCCATATATACCGATTGAAATATGTATGGCATTTAAATCGACATCTTGCAGTTGCAAATTAACACACAGTGATTTCTTTCACTTGGGGTCATTTGAAATTATCAAGTTACAGTTGAACGTTGTTTATAGCGATTTCAATCGAATTATGTAAATTTAAATCGCCTTATGCGAATTTAGGTTCGGGATATGTGAATAAAAAGCGGCATACATCAATGAAATTCGGTAAATGTCAACTTAAATTTACTTAAACACAGTTTAAGAAGACATATACCGATTTAAGTCTATATATTAATATCAGCTTGTCGATACCTTCGATATGTTGTACTAATTAGAAATTCCTGTACTAAACGTGGGCTTTTCAAGAGCTTACATCTGTTCTTTTGACTATAAATATTTCTTAAAAATATGGGCTTTTCAGGATCTTTTTTTCCATTCTACTATGAATTTTTCTTGTAAATGTGGGCTTCCTGATCTGAAGTGAAAGTTAGGATTGGCATTTGGTTTCCAAGCTTCCGTAACGACCTCTTATACTTTATGCTATACTTTTGCCTTACTTTTCGTTTAATGTAATGGCAACGGTCACCGAACTGGTCTTGGTATTATGTGTTTACCTAATATCAATAATTCTGTTAAAAATTGTAACTGAGGGAAGCTGAACTGGAACCTAACTCCGTCCCGCCGCTAGGACATTAAGTTGTCTTAGTGAACACGAAACATCTGTACATGATCTTTTCCGACCACACTAACACACATGGCCCAGTCTTCAGTTTGCCTTCTTCTCTTCCAAGATTGTCATCCTCCACGATGCAGAATTTGTAAGAGACGACTTTTACTCCGAAGAATTCGCTAGCAGACTATTTCTCTTGTTTCTTTCAACAATAAAGAAAACGCCTTCTGTTAATTTCAGCCGTTGTTAAAAATGACATAAACGGTGCTTAGGATCGACATTATAGTTATATGAGACTATTAATGGAGGTTGACAGGAAAATATCCGCCCTTCAGAAAAAGTTTCAGATGCAATTGAACATCTGATTTATGTCAGGAAGAGTAAAGGTTCCAGGGAAATCGAGACTTTGGGTGATTTACAATTCAGTTCAGTTTATTGGGTATTGTCGTAACCTCAAATGACATTGAGGATTTGGTAGTTGTAAGTAATATTATAAGTGGCGACCATGGCACCCACTGCATGTATTGCCCATATTTAAGGTCAGCCACGTATTATGTGTTTGTTCGCGTTTTAGTTACCATATATTTCCATGGTATTTGCTCTGTATTGGTAGAAGTTAACAGGGTGCTCGGTATCATTGTTGGTGCTATAGGGGATGGGTTGGGTTCAGCAAGTAGAAATGGTTAGCAATTGAGTCATGTGTGTATATGCATAATTTGGGAAATATATTCATATCCATTGTTTCATTGTAACGTCCATACTTGTAGTAAACCATCCACACTTTAATCATACCCTCGTTAATTCAATTAGTACGATCCATACGGTGTATCTCCTGTGCATTGTGGTTAGGACTTAGGAGCCTATGTTCAAAGCGATCGTATTCAGTCCAACAGAAAGCGGTTAACTTACAAATCGAGTATTAGATAGTTTTGATCTTACTGAACATTATAAATTGTCTTTCATCCCTTCCTACGTTATTCCTTTAACATCGTGTCATGATGTCTTCTAAGGGAGAATTCAGTGCAGAGGATGACGTGCCACCGTCCTTTGCATCCGAGTTAAATAAAGATGTGTAATCGCCTGTTGAGTAAGCTTGTCAATTCAAAAATGTTTAATGAGGTTTTAAGAGAGTAGAAACAATGAGATTGACAGTGAAATTGGCGATATTTTCTCTATACAACCCGACTTTGGTAACGACTGTTCTTCTACTGAGGCATTACATTGGGGCTCTCCTGCTGCCAATAAACTGTCCCAGTTGCAAGGGACAGTGGTATCGACTTAAAACTAAAAGAAGAGATCCTTAAATGTACCCCATTTGCCTAATGTCTGTCGTTGCGAATTTTTAAATGTCAATAAACCAACAACATACTGTGACGCCTGGGGAAGAATAGAACGAAACTAATCAAGTGCTTTTAATAGAGTAAGATATAGGTGAAGGTATACCTATTGTGCACATAATGTTATCTCCGTGAAGTCGGGGTTATCGACCTGCCTCTATGCATTTCGTTTGGTATAACAGCAGTTTGACAATATCTTTACCTAGCAGTAATTAAGTTATACAGGTAAGAAGAACATACATTAATGCATATTATAACACAATCATGTGGCTGTTGTTTAGAATTTGACGCGGGTTTCAGAAATGTTTAACAGTCATATATATGCTGCAATTCGATCACAAATGTTTAAAAAAGATTTCATGTCATATTAAAATTAATTCGGGGAACAAGTGCAAGTTTTATCCGCCGTTCCTTCATTGATTGTGTTACAGTTTATAGTAGCTTGCATGTTAACTAGTATCAATAACTGTTACGGAGAAAGTCAATTATAGTTCGCATTTGATGTATTGAGTGCACGTCATCCAATTCTTGGATGAAAACTTCATCTTCTAACGGGTAAATTTTCGGCCAAAAAAGACTTTATCCAGCGTCTTTCACCATGTGTTTGTACATGTAGGCCTAGGCATATCGCCAATATGTTAACATCCAAGAAATTGGATTTACTGAGCAGTGTGAAAGATGATGGCCTTTGAATGTATAATCAGCCTAAACCCTGATCACAGATTGTTTCATTCCTAGGGCTATACTGATATTATGGCTGTTTCCTAATATGCATTAGTATCCCTAAATTAGAATTCATCTGTAATTTGTTTAGAAATAAGCAAATTTCAACTGATAATGGTCGATATGGGTGTTACTAAGTAGCAAGAAAAAGTAAGGATGAATGGGGTGGGTATTTTTTTTTGGGGGGTCAGTGGAACCAAAATTTGCTAAAAGTATGTCGAGTTTGGTATGAAATGGAAGGAACACTGTCAGCCATGTCAATTTTGTATTTTTCTACTTCTGTGAAAGTTACACTTGATTAAGGACGTGGGGATCAGTAGTACTAAAACTGAACTAGTTCCAGTGGACATTATCCGACCTACATGATACAAACAAACATGCCCAAAGGCATTAGTCATCAACACAGCACAGGAACAGGGCAATTACCCTGCTGTAATATGATCCCACTGACTTACATTACATAAGTTTTTCACACACACTGAATAAAGAGGGGCATATAGATGACTGGAACTTGAGGTTACTACCACTACACTGCCCATCCGTCCACCAATTTCCTACATTATATTCATATCTTACACATCAAGTAGGTGTGTCTCTCATCAATATGACAATAAGTAGCCTATAATAGACCTACTTAGATTTACTTATACAACTTTGTACCAGTCTACATCTTTGGTACAGTGGTTCATTAATAAAATGGATAGATGTGAAATATGTAGTGAACTCTTCAGAAGCAGGAAAGCTACAGAGGTTGTATCAAAGGGCTATGAGAATCTAATCAAGAAGCGTACACGTATCACAGACTTCATCATTAGAGCGATTAGAAACAAAATGGACAGCCAACATTTATATGACAGTCTATCAACGATGCAGAGGGAGCAACAGGTTGAGGAAAAAGAGCACACATCACGAAAAAAAACGCCAATTGTCACAGCTGGTAAATGCTTGCAACAATCAAGGTAAATGAGTTTGTTATTTGAATTCACATTAATTCGCTCACTGCGTAATGTTTCGATATGAAACATCCCCACATGTTATATTTCTTAGACATTTTTAGTGTAGTATACTGCTGATTCACCTGTAATGGTGGCTAACTTTGTGTAAACATTACTTTTTCAGGCCAGGGTTCTACACGATTTCCGTATAGTGACAGATGTTTCATATGCAATGAGGACATCTATTTCGATCAACAGCATCCTGACAGACAGGAGACCATACATTGGGCATCAACTATCACGCTGAAGCAATCACTTCTGCGAATCGCAGGTGAAAGAGCAGATAGTTTCGGAATGGCTGTGAAAGGACGCTTAGAAGGCATGACAGATCTTGTAGCAGAAGAGGCACTTTATCATAATAAATGTTACAGCAACTTTAAAAAAATTCCCAATGTACATATACATATTTTGCAGTCATGTAACAAGTACTAGCATTGCAGTAAAGTACGTCGTAAAATGCCGTAAAATTCAGCATTAACCACTGTTAAACAAGCCATTCAACAGTTGGCCATTTCTTACCCATTTTTTTCTTTCAGAAAGGTGGCAGGCCTGTGGATAGCTTAAAGGAAAATGCTTTATATCAGCGCTGTGGATGGCTCGACAGAGAAATGGAGAGTGGTGTGTATACAGTAAACCATTTACATAAACAACTGAAAACAAAATTGGTGATGACCTTCCTGTGTATCATAATAGATATTTAAAAGAATCACTCAAGAGCATGGGCGGCGATCATGGGGGGGGGGGACATGTCCCCCAATATTTTAGGTAGGGAAACTATCTAATATCCCCCAATATTTGGTGGCATAGTCTTTTTGTGTGGCTATAAATAGAAAATAATGCGTGAGATTATTTATCCAAATCATATTTGGCGGTGGCTTAAACTTCATCCAACACATCGAAGTTTTATAATAGTCATTATAAGAGGTTTTAATATTTGTACACCAATAAATTAACCGTGGGGGGATTTTCTAAAATTCCCCGACCAACATCCTTCATAATACTTCCCTCTACTCGTGCAATTTTGACCGGTCTGTTAGGGGTTGAAGGTTTGTTTCTTCTATATTCGTTGTCCATAGATGACATTTTGTGCAACATTATGGGCATGTTTTCAATTGAATTTATTATTCAATTTCTGAAAAAATAATGGGCTTAAAACCTTGAAAAGTGGGCTGACAGGTATTGTGGGCCGTTACGTAGTATTACCTACAAAAGCAATGATCCACAGGAGATGCGATGAGGTCGAACATGATGTATGACTGGTGACAATGTTGAAGAAGGTTATGGATGTAAAAAAACTATTGGGAAAAACCTTGGTTCTCAGGCAAAAGTGTACATGTGGTTCATGATCATTTTCAAGCCCGAGAAGTGCCATTCCCGGTGATCTGGGGGGCTACCAAAACCAGAAATTTCTTGTAATATACAAAATATCAGGAAGCGCGAACAATTTTGGGGAGGAAAGTTGCTAAGCGTCTGCACCCAAGCAAAATGTCCCCCTCCCCCAATATTTGAAAGAAATCGCCGCCCCTGCTCAAGAGGTACTATGGTCAAACCATATTCATTACTAATGAAGAACGTCGCAAGGATGTTGTCTGCTTTAGAAATTGTACAGTAAGCATCCTCCGAGACCACCATGAGATGCAAGCTGACAATGAAGAGGAAAAGAAAACAGCCATCATCAAAACAGCAGCTTCACTCATAGTCAATGACATCAAGTGTCTTAATTTGAGCAAAACTGAATTCCCTTCGCTCAAATAAATGACATCACATAAAAGGTGCAGCATACTCAAAGGCCCTTAGAGCACACTTCTTGACTGATGTTGCACTGGTCCAAAAACATGTGATGGGTGGAAAAACCAGCACATGCCTTTATGGAACACTTAAGGACTTTACCACCAACACTTGTGAGAATAGCGCAAGAGTTTCTCTTGGCAGAAAGACTCCATGATTGGCATGGAAATCTACATGCAGTTTCTAAGATGATAGGTATATTTGCCACAACTGGGCAATTTGCCAGTATGCTAAATTTGGACGCATGTAATTATAAGAGATGCTTAGACTACCACAGCAATATCCACAAGTTAGTATTACAAAATTGTAATCTGATCTCACTGCAAGTGAATTACTGTTTGTGAATGTTTGCTTCATTTTTTGTTATAGCAACTGGAGGTCAGAGTTCCAGTGCTAGCTGTGACACTTTGCACATATCTGTAACTCGTGTTCTGAACCTTTCATAAATCATCTATTTTTCCTTACATATCCTTACAGTGGAATGAAAATTTACTAAAGAATGTTTGTTGTTATATTCAGATAAACGAAGCATTCATGGATGGAAACCACACGACCCGTTACAGCACTGAGCAATTCTCTGGGCAGTTTTCTGATCAAACATTTCAAGAAACACTGATGCGGAAAGCAAAATCAAATGGAGGCTTAACAAGAGGAAGGATGCGGGATGAGAGCTCCGTAAAAGTATGGACTGGCACGTTCTCAAGCTTGTAGGAGATCTGATGGAAGAAATGATTGCTGGAAAACAGAGCAAGAGGACCCCCAGAGACCTTGGGGCGAAGCGTATAGAAAAGGACAGCAAATGCATCAAGTTGATTTCTAAATGCTTTTCGACCCATGATGAAAGAAAATAATTCCTTGAAAGCCGATGACAATATCGAGGTGTGTGTTAGTATTGATGGCACATGGTCAAAACGAGGGTTCACAGCAAACCATGGCATTCGAGTTATCATATCGATGGATACCGGGAAGGTTTTGGACAGGATAACTCTTTCCAAACTTTCTGGTCCATGCTCGAAGCAGGACCGGGCTGGTGAAAATTTTGAGGCATGGTATGACAATCATAAGCCGGTATGCCAGAAGAACTAACAGAATCTAGCCCTGGGATGGAGACCTATGCTGCTCATGTTATGTGGAACAGGTCAATTGACAAACATAAACTTATTTATAGGTGGATGGTGTGTGATGGTGATAGCAAGGCACATGCGGATGTGAAATCTACATATGGTGACAATGTCATAAAGCTAGACTGCATCGGTCATGTAGGGAAACGCATGTTTCGGAACCTCGAGCATGTGAAAAAGCAAAAGAAAGGCAAGCTCGGTGATGGAAAGTTCATCGGAGGAGGATCCGATCGAATGACATCTGGACCTAAAGGCGTCATCTCCCGTCTAAGCGAATTGTACCGCAACGCTATTCGTCAAAATGTGAAGAGAGTGTCACTTGACAATACGCAAGAAGTGAAATCGGGGGTTGAGACCATGCGACGTGCCATACTGGCTGTATTGTACCACGAGGTCAAGCTGGCTGACGATGCAGAATGGCATAGGTATTGCCCAGATTCAGAAGAAACTTGGTGTGAGTTCAAACGCACCAAATCCATGGAGGACAAGCCCAATAATCTGGATGCTCATGCCAACCTTTGTCAGACTTACGGATCCAGTTCTACTTGAACGTTGACTGCATGGGTTTACTCAGAATCAGAACGAGTCCTTCAACGCTCTTATCTGGAAAAGATGTCCGAAACATCTGTGGCGTGGTCCTACTCAAATTCAGGTAGGCACCAACCTTGGAGTTTTACAGTGGAATAGTGGTTGACACATAGGCAGACAGGCCATATTGGATCAGATGAGTTTGCCATACGGAGAACATATCGAGAAGGATGCTAGACGGGTCAGAGATTCATTGTACAGAGCTTGGGAGCAGCAGAAAACCATGAGAACAGTGCTCACGAAGAAAAAGGCTGTTGAGGAAGAGCGGATGAAGAAAGACGAAGGGAAGACGTATGGACGGGCTCTATTCTCAGGATTAGTGGACTCTGATAAGTGGGACTCGGATGACGACGAACCACTCGCTGACAACGTACCACTCGTTCGAATCACCGCTGACCAGTGGGATTCTGATGACAATGTTCCACTGGCAAATGTTGATGACATGGGCTGTGGATCAGAGTATGATGAACCTATCATCTCACCTGCATCTGTCTAATTCACAGTGAACAGACTTGCCCGAACTGAATGTCATTACCCGAACAGTACTGATGGTTGTGTTTAATCATTCGAGAATTGATCTCCGAGCGTAAAATTAGCAAGACGTATGTTTTTGACTGCTAAGTGAGTAAAAGTAACATATTAATATAGTTAAACCATGTACTATTCATATAACAATGACCAGAAACCTTATTAATCACATCTGCCACATTGACTGGGTTAAACTGGACATCAACTTTACATGAATGCAATACATGCACTGTGAAGAGAGTGCTAACTTTATAATGCGATTTACTCCCGAACTGCTCTCACGGGAACGACTGTATCTCAATAACCAAAGGTCAAATGATCATGAAATTTTGCACAGGTAATCACAAGAAGTATAGCTGTGGTAGAATGAAGAGATTTTTTTATATCTTGTTCACTTTTAGAATTATCCTGGAAAATCTCCTGATTGTCTAATCATCCGGTTGCCATAGCAACCGAACATACTTTTCTGAAATTCGGGCTTTATGGTTTCGTGCGTAACATCATTATATACCATGGACCCAAAAAATGGAGTTAATCAGAAGTCCAGTGTTCTAGTTAGAGCTGTAATGCTTTTTAGCCAATCAGGAGCCCTGCTTGGTTACCATAGCAACCATGCATAAATAATTTAGGTTAAAATATTCCTCACGTAATATGATATACAATGATATATGAACTGCATGTGTGAGCCATATATAAGTGGGGTAAATCAACCATCAAACAAACACCCGATTTAAACCCAATTGCCCCCTTAATATTCTGTCTGGCCAACAGTATAAGAACCATATTAGAACAACTGTGTAAAAGTTTTATCTCATATTCATGAATGCCTAAACCAACTTTCTGTATACTGGACCAGTCTCGAATGCGATTCCAGACTGGTCGAGTGTATAGAGAGGAGAATTGCTTGAAGATCGAAATGTTAGACAAACACTGGTTTGTTGCCGTGGCAATCATGAAGTCATAATTAAAAGAAATGAAGACATGGTGTAACGTTGCCATGAGTATATGCAAATATGTTTATGGGCAAGGAAATGTTCCAAATTGCAAAAGAATACTGTACAGTATATATAGCCTACTTGCAATTAGTTACAGCAGTAGTACTGTATATGTTTTCACACACACACCGAGTCTCAATACACACTGTACATACTTCTTAAATCATCCAGCTAAATACTTCGAGTAACATGAATGACTTAGGGATTAATTTTTAGCTTCAGTCACTAGATGAAGATAGTCCTACTCCTAGTCCTTAAAACAGGTTCAAGGAATTGAGCAGTGAAGAAATTGATAAAATTGCTGAAGGGAAGAATGAGAAGGCAACCCTTTACAACACTACCTGGGGAGTAAAACTTTTCAAAGGTCAGTATAATTTGTTTGTCTTCTTCAATATCTTTAGCCTTCTCAAGCAGGAACATTTACATGCAATGTAAAGACATGAATTAGTGGATAAAACTAAATTGAAAGTTGCAAAGGGACCAGTCTCAAATACGATTCGAGACTGGTTATGAATGCAAAAACTGTTAAACTCAGTTTACATGGTATTCTCTTTGTTTTTCAGAATGGTGCACGGCAAAGGGAAAGGAAGCAACTTTCAGGTACTTCCACCTGAAGAGCTTAACTGCCTCCTCAGAGTATTTTATGCAGAGGTTAGGAACAAGGATGGTAAATGTACGCTAAGCAATCGTTTGTAGGACTAAGAGCGGCGATTCATCGCCACCTTACAGGGGAGCCATTCTGTCGTCAGATCCATATCATGAGTGACAGAGAGTTCCAAGGTGCAAACAATGTCTTCTGAGGGGTACTTAAACAAATGAAGGAGGCGGGACTTGACAGAAGCCAAGATAAATCTGCGATAGCAGCGGCTGATCTGAAGAAAATGATAACTGCTTTGGACGTGGAAACACCACAAGGTCTCCTAAGATAGACGTGGTTTTACCTAGAGTATTACTTTTGCAGAAGAGGTAGAGAAGGTCTACGACTGTTGAAAAAAGACTCGTTAAAGTTTTGCAAAGATGACGAGGATAGGGAATTTTGTACCCTAGCTTTTAATGAAGCGACAAAAAACCACCCTGGGGACTTAAGGAAGGACAACGAAACAGAGAAGAGAATGTATGCAACAGGGGATGATCATTGTCCAGTAACAATTTTGAAGCTTTATTTGAGCAAGCTGAATCCTAAGTGTGAGCACTTGTTTCAGCGACCAAATTCGTCTTTTACAAAAGGCAAAGGACAAAAATGTTCGTACAATAATGTTTCAGTAGGAAAAAATACGCTTGGGAACATGATGAAAGACATTTCAAAAGCAGCAAACTATACACCAATCACTGCATACGTGCTACAGTGATAACTGAGCTAAGCAACAGCGGGTTTGATTCAAGAACCATTTCAACTTTGAGTGGCCACCGCTGCGAAGCAAGTATCCACTCTTACTGCACAGACTCCTCAACAGCACAAAAAAGGTCAATTTCAGCAACCTTATCGAGGTGCTTCAACGAAGAACCGAAGCGTCCAATGTTGACACTAACAGAAGAAACCTTGTCGCTAAGCCTAACAATAACGTTAGCACTACTACTACTACTAGCAGTAACGACATGACTGACCAGGGACTAGGCCTAGCGATCTTTCAGACTCGCAATAACATTGCGGTTACTACAAGTACAAACCTGTCGAACAATGGGGCTCGGAACCTCTTCAAAAACTGCTCATTCTCAGGCCCAGTAAACGTTTATTTGAACGGTTCATCTACCGACCAGGGATAGACAAGTTCTACTGAAAAAAATGTTAGCAACATGCAACGTTGCTACCCTAACTGTTGTAGCGTTTACGGACTTTCCAGAACACACACAACTCAGCATCTGTTTATTGCGCAATTTGACCTGCTAGGTCCAAAAAACGTTTTAAAATGTTATCTTTAGAAATTTCTTCATCTGTTCTTATTTAATTTGCATTTCCCTCCATTTGTTAGTGTTTGAATTGATGAAAGTACAAAAATTTAAGACCAAACGACACTGCTTCATACGTATTTTTTCACTCTTAAACAGTGGATGGTAGACGAAACCCAAATATTTTAATTATGCCGCTAACCTGATTTTAGACCTAGGTTTATATGGATTTCGCTCCACGGTTGCATACACATTTTTTTGGTGAGACTGTTTGTGGATTGCGTGTGATAAGTGCACATAGCGTGTGAGCGTATGAAGGGCTGGAAATGCGTGTGTCACACGCCAAATGCGTGTGAATTGGAATGTCTGACTATATCATTAATGTCGGGAAATTCAAACGGCTTCGGTTGACCATTACCTGTTTAACGACGTTTATCTTCATGTTTGCGCAGAGCATGTTTAATGTTTCTGTATTTGTCATAGCACTGATCAGCAGTTACTTTCACACCAAGTGTGTCAGACAGCTCAGATGAAATATTTTTCATTCTTGTTTTTTACCTCGGGTAGGTCCTTCTTTTCCTTTTTGATGTTCATTAGAGTTTTTACCTGGCTATTTTCCCATGAAACCAACTCTGTATATGGGGTACATGACGCTACTGGTTCACTTGTCCTGGGTTCGGTAGATGGTTGTAGTAGATGAAGCTTTCGAAGGCTGGAGAAGATTGTCATTCAATGCAGCTGGTGTACTTACTGCAGCCTTCTCACTGAAGTCAAGGGCTACCGGGTAGCTTACACCCTGCGGTAAGTCTTGTAGAACCTACACAACTCTTGCAAAGTCTGGAAATCAGAACATTAATATATTTAAAATATCATGCACATAGAGTACAACTGTAAACTGATCGCCTCGGTCCGCTCAGCCTCCTCGATGACGTCATCATCGGTCTCAAATCAAATTTAAGACCGATTCCCCTCGTATTTATCCCCATTCATAAATGAGCCTCACAAATGTTAGAAAACGGCAATTTTTTCCCTAATTTTGGCTCATCTGTATTTAATTCTCCTTATGCCCCCCTTGATCTTTTTCCTGAATGACGTAATAGTCACCTCTTGTAAAACAGCATTTTCTTCCGACGAACATTAACCGATAAGTGCCCTACGCATACGCTAGCCATGACTCATGCATTGTCGCTCAGCGCTCACGTATTACTGAGATTTATCTTCGTCCCTATTGGCTGCTCCGGTCAAGTTAACTTTGGCTCACATGCTGCATGCCAAGCAGGCGGCGCCGTAGGTTCGGTCTATTGCTACATAGTTACAGATTATTCAGTCAGATTTCCTCCATGACCAATCGTTTACACTACGAAATAAAAAAAAAACATTCAGCCTGAAGGAATAGTTTAATGTCTAGGTTGTATCATGGCAAGTGACAGTGATATAGAAATACAAGACACCCTTGAACAGGCCGGTCCATCTCTGAAAAAGACAGAAGACTGGACGTAAACTTAAGGGGGCTGCCGCATACGCTACTGGATATAGCAACAACAAAACTGCATGGAAAAGAAGCCTTTGATTTTGTGGGTTATTCATCAGTATCCGATCAGCACATATTTTGCGCAATATGCAAAAAGGATGTATCTGTTGCGCATCAGGGTGCAGCTGACCTGAAATGGCATGCCGAAAGCAAGTTACACAAAAGTAGAGTCGCTGCATTGAAGAACCAGCCAACGCTACATTTCAGGCCGAGGAGTGACCCACTTCACGAGAAGGTAAGTTCGCTCTGCTAATAATTTGTCCCATGATAGGCATATCATTGTTCCCCATGGAGGTGGTAGGATGGCTCGCATCCGGGCGACCCCCCCCCCCCATGGCCGCAGGGGACGGTTATTCTCGGGGGTGATATTTTCTTCGACTCCAAACCTTTTAACAGCTCAATTTTCCGCCCGACTGAATCACAAACATCTGCCAGACTTAGCCAGGTTTCTGACGCTTAGGGGGGGGGGGCGGCCTCCCCAGTCCCCTCCTCCGACGGCTATGCCCCGGCTACACCTTCCACATAAACACACAAGCGAGAGGCGACCCGCAGGCCCTCGGACATTTCGGCCTCAACTGCTAGTCGGTAGCTACATGTCAGCGGAAAAAAATACGATCCAAGCACAACATTTCACAAAACAGTACAGTGTCACTACGCCAGTGCGAGCAACGTGTTTCACAATTTAGTGCCGCTGATATCAGCTGTTGTTTACAACATCGTGATCGCTGATTGGCTAACGCGTATCAGACGGCTTGCCACACTTTTGCGGTTGCTGGGGCAACGTGAGAAGTATTGATGTGGAGTAGGTAAGTGCCGTAATATCGGTTACGTGGGCCCGGAAAGGTGATCAAACCTTGTTAAAAACTTTTTAGCTGTGGCCAATCAGACCACCTGTCTCACCGTACGTTCGTCACGTTCGTTCTGAACTCTCTGAATCGTACGTGCGTTTAGGTTAATTTTAGCTTTGATATAGCTTAGATACTGATAATCGGGCCCGAATGGCGTGCAGACCAGGAATGACGCGGTGGGGGAGGGAAGGGGGGGGGTTGTTAGTGGGTGGCCGGTCGGTTGACGTCTCCCGACCAGGAAGACTTCCCCCTATTCAAATTATCGGTTCTAACAACTGTAGTAGTCTGAGCCAAAATCGCTCTGGTGGGTTTGTACATTCTTGATTTTTAATAGTGTCCACCCCTCCTGCTTTTCATGAAAATATACAGCCTATTTAATAACAAAACATGAATAGATAAAAAGTGTGGGAGGAAGATGGTTACTGGGGAAAATGTTGGTCTTCGCGCAGAGGTTCATTCCAGGGAGTGACTCGTGACAAATAGCCTGTGGGTACTGCAGTTATAATTGTGTTCTTTAGCTGTTTAGCTTACACATAGCTCCTTTGATTTTGCAGGTAACTGCAGCAGAGGTACTGAATGCTGTGATGCTCGCCGAGCATAATGCACCCCTGTCTATGGCAGATCACATCGGCCCAATGGCGAAGAAAAACTTCCCAGACTCTGACATTGCAAAGGCATATCAGAGTGCTAGAACCAAAATGCCTGCATCCTTAATCATGCTGTTGCATCCGAGTTAAAGCGCACACTTGTTACTGCAATGCAACAGCAGCCATTTGCATTAAGTACTGATGCATCAAGTGACACTGGGTTGTCTAAAATGAATCTGTTGACGGTGAGAATTGTTGACATGAACAGGAACGTTGTCACGCAGCAGTTCCTTGACTTGTGCTGGCAAAGCAAAGAGCATCTTTGACCAAATTTACGACACCTTGCGGGAACTCAACATACCTTGGGACCACTGCACAGCCTTTGGAGTTGACAACACCAACACCAACATCGGAGCAAGAAACTCGCTAAAGTCTCGCGTACTAGAGAGAAATCCTGCTGTTTACTTTGTGGGCTGCCCTTGCCATGTCATCCATAATGCAGCTCAGGAGGCAGGAAACGCATTCAACAAGGAAACGGGTTTCGATGTTGAAGCATGTTGCATTGACCACTTCTTTTGGTTCGACAAGAGCACAAGGCGCAAAGGTGGTATGGAGAAATATACGGAGTTTTGTGATACCGAATACAAAGGCTTCATTAAGCACATCAATGTCCGTTGGCTTTCTCTGCAAATGGCAGTGGAGCGAATGCTGAAGCTATATCCACTCACCAGGGCATATTTCCTGTCAGAAGGTTTGAATGATGCCAGATTCGTTCGAATCCAACAGCTGTATGAAGACCCGATGTACGAGGTGTATTTGCTTTTCTATCAAGCAGCATTACCTGCATTCACCACATTCAACCTGTACTTACAGAGGGAGGCGCCCCAGATTTATGCACTACATGGGCATATGCATAACCTGTTGAGAACAATGCTCTCATGGTTTATCCTCCCGGAAAAGATTGGTGACTCCGTCGAGCTGACCGAGATAGAGTATGCTGAGAGGGCCAAAGAAGTTGATTCCCATCTGTTCATTGGGCTGATTACACGTTCTGAGATCCAGAAGAAGCTTGATGGTGGAGACATCACCCCCAGGAATGTCCAAAAATTATACCTAGCTGTCAGGGCCTTCTATAGTGCCACAGTGGCCTACTTATTGAAGTGGTTTCCTTTGAAGGAGCCCGTCGTAAGGGACAGCCAGTTCATCGATTTCTTTCAGAAGACTGTGATTTTTCTATGGTGACAACTAGCCTAGATACGCTCAATGAGGAATTTGTAGACTATCAAACCCTGTCCAGGGGCGACATTCCGGAGGCTGTTTGGAAGAATGCATCAGAGACTGTTGACCGAGAGGGAGTTGGCCTGACCTGGAGAATAGACATCATCTGGAGCCATCTAAGAGAGATGACAATTCCTGGAACGACGATGAAGAGTTTCCCAATGCTCGCCAAGGTTGCAGAAGTGGTCCTCACCATCCCACATTCCAACGCTGGAGAAGAAAGGGTGTTCTCCGTCATCCGCAAAATCAAGCGGGATGACCGTGGGATGCTGCAACTCGAGGGCTATCTCTCTTCCCTTCTCATGGTGAAGATCAATCTTCCAGGACCCTGCCACAACTACGAGCCTTCAAAACAAGTCCTGAAAGATGCTAAGAAGGTTACATACCTCTACAACACAAAGCAACTTTGAGTGCTTACACTTACAAGAGTAGTGCGTTTGCCATGGTGGTGGTGGTGGAAAACGCCGGGTGGGAGAGGTGTTGGTACTAGAGATTGAGAAGTGCGCTTCAATTTCCGATATAAATGTTGAATTATGTTAGCAAGTGATTACTTTCATCGATTCAAGAAAAGTCTTTGTTGAGAATTCTCATGCTTGTTGAGTTGAATAATATATATATGATGAAATTATCAATATAAAATTACTCAGAGAAAATGAAAAAGAATGCACTATTTTGCATCTAGGCAGTAAAAAATACGAAATTTTTCTGAAGGGATGGGGGGGGACACCTTAGACCCCTCCCCCACTGCCGCTTTAAAAAATGCTTTCCAGTGTATTTGTAATGTTATTTGTATGTAATTGTTCTGTTAGCATCATGCTTTTTATCTGCTAGAAAGCAAACACGCTTATAATGTTAGTTGAACAATGCCATAAGCTCCTGTCGCCTCTCCTGACCTGTTACTTCCTCGTTGTAAGGATAATCGTGCTGCTCTCTGTCATGGTCACGGTTTTCGTGAAACTCCTCCATAAGCTAATCGTCATTCATGATGCACACATTATGAATGGTGCAGGCTGCCAGTATGGTCTTAGAAAGAAATTTTGTATCCTCTGCTCTAAAAAATTGTAGGCGAAGAAACCGCCCCTTCAAATGACCAAACGCACGCTGTATGACATTCCGCTTGGCGACTCCATTCTTGATTGAATCTTCTTTCCTCAAATACCAGGTTTCCATAATCTCTAAAGGTACCTCTGAGGTACCGCAAAAGTGGCTAGGCAGAATCACCTAACAAGTAATATCCAGGAGGGAATTTGTTATTATCCCCCCCCCCCCCATTAAAGAGCAATTTCTGAACACTTTTGCATCGTGAACACTGCCAGGCCTTCCAGTCAGGACGTGTGTGAAAAGTAAATTACTGGTACAAACTACCTGTAACTGCATTGAATACAAGTGCTTCCTATTGAAATACAACTGTGGGAACTCTCTCGGTGCTGTTATTCTGATGTGTGTGCCGTCGACTGCACCAAGGGTATTTGGCAGGCTCCCAATCCTTCAGATACAGCTCGCTTGCTAGCATCACTAACTGGCCAGGAAAGAAGTCGTGGCATAACATGTTACTATGGCTTCAGCAACTCTGCAGCAAACATTGTGATATGTGGACTGAGACACCCCAAATCTGCCAGACATTGTCCTGAAGCTGTCAATGTTGCCTATAGAAAAAGAAAATATGATCTTACTGAAATATTATTAAGCCACTCTAAAACAGCCCAATGAAAGCCTGCAGGTCGGCCTGGCATCTAGGTAAAGCTAATATGGACCTATATATACATCGGCATGCAGGCCAGGGTACTTTACAAAGAGTACGGGGACCAAGCTTATAAAAGTTGTTTACTAGCATAACTTCATGAATGATGTATGCGGGTCAATGGAGGCACGTACAGCGAAACGGATAGTGTTGTAGGTGCAGTACCAGTGTCACACCATTTCTTGGAATGCATTTCCATGCAGGGAGACCAGAAAGAAAAAGCAGCAACAACTATAGGCGTACTTACCAACGAACCACAGAAACATTAGGAGCTGTTTTGTCAGTGTCACTGATTTCGTGCCGCCTAGGCAGTTTTCAGGCGTTGGAATATTCGAGCTCGCTAATTTATTTCTAAGTATTTCTGCGGTGGAGCTGTCTAGTTTAAAATGAAACTTTAAATCAAGGTCGTCGTATCGATGCACAATGTTTTCTGCAAATCCAACTACTCGAGGAACCTCTTCCCTTTTCAGCTTACTTGCCGATATGACTGGAAAATCGCCAAGTATGCTGCATAGCAATTAATTGTTGCATCTCACATTCCTGGAGATAAATCTGTAGAATCATAGCAATGCAAACTTTTCTCCTTCTTGTCTGGGGCATCCATGCTCTGTTGATAACATATAAACCACACTATCAATACGACTACTTCATGACGTTCTGCCCATTCAGTCGTTCGTGTCGTCTATTCACCACGCAAGCGTAACGAAGTTAACTGACGTCGAGAAGATGCTTTTTATGTGACCCGCCATGCGGAATACAAAACGTCACGGCCAAACGGCACTACAGAACTTACAAACGAAACACAGGTCAAGCGAGTCCAAAAAAAGTACATACGCCCACCGACCTGCAGAGACAAAACGCCCAACCACCCACTGAAACATTTAAAAAACTACAAAAGGACGACCAGCACGCAGCGAAACAAAACACCCCTCCCCAGCACAGCACCGTCCAAAAAAGGCACCCCCAGATAAAGGGCGAAAATCGCCTTCAACCTACTTAAGTGTCACAAAAGAATTGACGGTATCATGTGACAGAGAAGTTTTCCTGGCAAATGAGAAGAACAAAGGAGCTCTAGTAATGATGAGATATGCAGAGTTGACAAGCAACCATATAGTACATCATATGTACATCAAGCAAAAGATGCTGGTGACACGCTTATCGTGAAAACTGCAATAGATTTGGTCAACAGTGTGAAGACCCCAGTTGTTGTTGTTGTTGTTGCCCAAGACATATATATTGGTTTTGCTCTGCTATCATCGGCCAAGTAACTGTTCTAATATGTACTTACAATGAGACTTTGATGGTCTTTATGACATCTCTACCATAGATATCGGTAGTTCCTTTTGAATATGGCTGGCCTGGAAATGACACCGTTTCATGCATTCATGGACATACCAAATGTGCTCTCTACAAATTCAATTTCCTGCTAGTGTCATCAGTGCTTTCACAAGTGATAATTGAATAGTATCCACAATTCAAGCAGCTGGGTTAAAGGCAATGCAGATTACCTATAGCTGTGAGGATACTCTCCTTGAAAAGGCCCGTTATCAGAGGTTCCAAAAGCAAGCAGCCAAAGGTAAAATCGATCCCGATCGCCTACCACCCACACACAAGGCAACAGCACAACATTCCCTTCTTGTAGATCTCTAAGTCGTAGTATGGAAGCAGCTTAACACCTCCATACTTGCCCTTACCAAAAAAAAACACAACAAATACCCACATGAATTTCCCCACGTGGGTAAAGAGTAGAATCCTATGGGAATTTGGCACGTGGGAAATGAAGTAAAACCCACGGCATACATGTGGGAAATAAAATTATGTGGGTTTCCAAATAATGTGGGAAACAAACTGTGGGTTTTCAATTGACGTGGGAAATGAGTCCTGTGGGTTTTCAATTGACATGTGGGAAATGAATCCTGTGGGTTTTCAATTGACATGTGGGAAATGAATCCTGTGGGTTTTTAAATGACGTGGGAATCCTGTGGGTTTTCAATTGACATGTGGGAAATGAATCCTGTGGGTTTTCAAATGATGTGGGGAACAAATCCTGTGGGTTTATCAATTGAAACGTGGGAAATGGAATCCTGCAGATTTTAAGATCACATACAGCAATTGATTGTGCTACAGTCGATATATGGTGTAGCTAAGTTAATTTGCTTTTGAACTGCTGAATAAATAATAAAGTCGAGGTCAAATATGCACATACATGTGTTAGTTACATTGCTGAATGATTTATTTCTAAAGAACAAACGAAAAACGTGTAATACGAAAGGCATTCGATTTAATATATCATTAAGATAATCGTTAAGAAAAAATTGGGCTTACTAGTAGGCCTACATATGGACCGTGACATAAAAAAGTTGTTGAATCACTATATTCATATAAAACAATAACTTTGGCTAAGTAAAAGTTTGGCTTACGTGGCATGGACGGAAGTTGTGGAATCAATTCCTAGAGCTGTGACACTTCCCAGTGGTTACTTGCCATAATATCACACGGCACGGATATGGTTTCCAATGAGCTATGTATGGCAGCTTATTAACCATTTAGGTTCACTAATATCGCAATATAATTGTGATCGATACGGCTAAAGAAAGTTCTGTACAATGTTTTGAATCCATCAACTAACCACTGTTACGTGACGAAAAAAGGAGAGATGAATAAACCTGGAGAACAGTTCCTTGATCTTTGAAAAATGCAATAAAATCTTCCTTTTTAGACACTATTTTTAGTTGTATTTATGACATCATGACAGTGACTTTGGCCTCGGTCCGCTCAGCCTCTGCGATGACGTGATCATTGGTCCTAAATCACATATGTGACCGGCTACCCTCGTATTTATCCCCTAATTGAACACACATTATATACTGTACCCACTTTCTACCAACACCTAAGTTGGGCTCCATAAAAAAACCGAAAAGTTGATTTCTGACATCGTTTTTATGGTTTCGGCGTTAATATATTGCCCGAAAGCACTCTGACCAAATCCCACAATCAAACCGTTCTCTCGTACTCGAGATCATGTTGTATCATGGCTGAGTGAGTGTTGGACTAATTGATGCCCGTTGGAAAGCCAACTTGACAAGAACAAGAACATTATGGATACACGATTAAATTATTATACCAAATTGGGCCCAGTGAGACCACACTAAAAGTTAATTTCAGATGAAAAATAAAATAAAAAAAGTACCTGGCGACAGGGTTTTTCAGAAGTCAGTGATGAGAATCAATTTTTTTTTTATGGAGCCAAGTATGGCTGTACAAGAAACCAAAAACAAGCCAGTAACAGTTCTAATTAATCTTCATTATATGCCCTCCTCTCATCCTTTAGTTTTTCTGTCATCTTCATCCTGATGATTGCCTTTTTAGTGGCAGGATACTTTTTCATTACCAGCCCTAAAAAATAAATGAAAATATGGATCGATTCATGCAGGGGTGTCGATTTGCTTTTGAAAGTGTGGGGTGGGGGGGGGGGCATTTGCTTGACACGTACTATCTAAGATACTATCAGATTCAGAGCGCCACCATTGGCGGGTTTGGCCAAAAATGCCTCCCATATTGCCGGAAATGGCACTTCCCAGGCCTGCATCTAAACAATATCACATAGCCTACCCATTTAGATTCACATGGGAAATTCAAGAAATCTTTAGCAAATGAGTGTAGCCTCTATAGGCTTCAAGTAAACTATTGAGACTTAGTCCCAGCATTTGTTTGGAAATAAATTAGAAGATTATGTGCCACTGTTCAATCTAGTACTATACACACATAACACAATGTTAATTGGTGTTTAGAATGCACAGTTTGGTGTTGAGAATGTACTGCAGTACCCAGTAGAAGCTTAGGCTACCCACTGTCATTGTACTCATGTACCGTAACTAACACTAACCATAATAGTACTTAGTAGTGCCAGTGGCCTAACAATTAACTTAGTTTTACCTCCAAGTTTAAGGAATAACAGGTAGGCCGATGATCGCGGTTAATACTTCCATTCTTCTATCGACCTTCTTGGGTGAGTTTTAGTTGAAAGTTGCTTAGAAATTTTCACCAAAATTATTTGGCAAACAGCGAGCTAGCTGCCGTTGCTATGCGGTTTCGAAATTGAATATGGTGTTGAAGTCAGAGGTCAACTTAAACCTCGTACAAAATGTGATAATCCAAAATGGAGAAAATTGTCTTAGGCCTCCCAATTTGAGAGTTTCGTGTCACTGAAAATTGTAAATACAATAAATTTATATTACAAAATTTAAAGAACAATAAATAAGAAAGGATTGGATCATAATATAATTTATACATTAATTATTGTTATCTTCATCTTGATTTGGCAATATGCCTCTTACTTTCATAGACTATGAATCACTGATCTAAATATAGATGCGAGCTCGTCTTAATCACATCAAAATATTGCAGGTGTATGCTACGTAGACGTCTCTATGTTCCGACAATACCAAATAATTTTCTACCTATAATTTTGTTTTGACCAACATTTTTCGGACAAAAATTTGTTTGGACCAACATGTTTAAGGAAACCAATTTTTTCGGACCAACATGTTTAAGGACGAAATTTTTCCGACCAATTTTTTTTGGACCAACATGATTTCGGACCAACAATTTTTCGGACCAAACTTTTTGGGAACTTAATTTTTAGGGGACTTAATATTTTTGGGCCCAAATTTTTCGGACCGCCTTTTTTTGGGGACTAAATTTTGGTCGTAAAAAATTAGGTTCCCAAAGTAGAAATACCTATTGATAAAAATCAAGTCTTTGAAAAGTCTCAGTACTGCATGTAATTCATAAAGCCACAAGGATCTATGTAAAATTGTACTTAATAATATTACAACAACTGAGACAAACAAAAAAGAATTTTCCCCAAAAAATCAAAAACCCACAATAATTTTCTATTACCTCAGGTAAACCCACATGAATATTTAAAAAATCGACACAAACTGCAAAATCATATGGGATTTGTAAAAAACCCACATGAGTATGCTGAAAATCACATGTAAAACTTTAAATCCCACATGGTTTGATCAAATTCATGAGGGATTTATGATAACCCACATTAATATTGCAGGAAATCCCACATCAACTCCAAAATAATGTGGGATTTGTAAAAAAAAAAAACAGG
The DNA here is from genome assembly GCA_000934455.1 of Apostichopus parvimensis. Classification (NCBI taxonomy): domain Eukaryota; kingdom Metazoa; phylum Echinodermata; class Holothuroidea; order Aspidochirotida; family Stichopodidae; genus Apostichopus; species Apostichopus parvimensis. The sequence goes on from KN884402.1 coordinate 27,009, forward strand.
AATTTCGGGTAAATCCCACATAATCTTGCAATCCTATAGGAATATAACAAAACCATGTGGGATTTGTAGAAGAAAACCACAAAAATCCACTGAAAATCCCACATAAATTTAAAAGTCATGTGGGATTTGTAAATAACCCACACGAATTTCCCTGAAAACCCCACATACACTTGAAAATCCCACAGGATTTTGCTTATTCCTATAGGAAATGGCCGATTTCCTATGGGTTTTATGTGGGATTTTTTTTGTAAGGGTGAGCCCATTGAAAGAGGATGGGAGTTAGATACCAACAAAAATCTCCGCCCGAAGATGCTTACTGGAGGTATATATCTAACCACACACACATTTAAGGTCTACTACGATAAGAGTGATTCTTCCCCCTATATGTTAACGTTTTAGGTTTGACTTCAAAGGTCTGTCTTTAAAATTGAAGCTCAGATTACAAGCAGACAAAGTTTCACAAAATACATTTTGTTTTCATTGAAGTAATTCAATTTTTGCTTGGCGAATTTTCAGGCTGAAGTGAAAATAGGATTCATATATGTAAATGGCAATACTTGCAAAGTTTGAAAAATATGTTGAGACATGATGATATCCTAGCAGAAGCATTACATACTAGACTTGCTCGTAAACAAGCAAATATATGAGGACTTTTGTGATTGTGAGATTTTCCAAAATCATTCATTGTTTTCTGTAGAGCCAAATTCACTACAGATTCATCTGTATTATGGTGATAAATCATCGCAGTCGAAGAGGAATTTACATTCACAGGGTGCATTAGTGTAATTTCTTCAGACAATTTGGCTACTCATCAGCTGGGAGGGTATCAAGTACACTTAAATTCTGGTAAACTATGCAGATTTTGTATGCCAACTACCAATGATATTCAAACGAAGTCTTCTCCTGCAAGCTTTATTCCAAGGACAAGTGCTGGTCATGAACCACAGGTGAAGATGGTTCTGGAAAATCAAGCCCTAGCTACTGTGTATGGAGTAAAATCAAAGTGTGCTCTCTCTGATGTGCATTACTTCAATATCACTGAATATTTACCACCTGACCATTTATTTATTAGAAGGGATTGTCCTAGAAGTATTGTCAAAAACAATAACTGCATTTATACAGGAGAGTCATTTTACTCTTGAGTTGTTTAAACCTTTCCATATGGTAAATGTGACAAAACAAATAAGCCATCTACACCACAACAGAGTTCCTTGCAAATTGTCCTTTTATAATTCGCAGCAAAACCCCACGAAAAAAAATTACATTTTGCGACATACTGTTGTTATTCATGGACATGTGTGAAATTGCTTTTGCTCCTGTCATACCTCAGACATAGCTGCATATTTTGAATCTCTAGTGTCTGATTTTTTGTATGCCGTCAAAGAATCTTTTCCAGCAGATAGACGTAAGCCAAAAAGTCATTTCTTAGTTCATTATTCTAATCTGATCCAGAAGATTTGAAGCGAAACATGGTTATTTCAAAGACATCGCTAACAGACCAAAAATAGGTGAAATTTGTGCAAAACTTTGGCTAAAAGGAATCAACCACTCAAGTGTTATTATGGTTCTAGTTTTGTGACGGGATTTAAACTGTACTGAAAGACAACTTCTGGAATCTGGAATTTACAACATATATACAGTACCTTCTGTTGAACTTACTAGTATTAGCTTATACCGAAGGGAACATGGTCATGAAGAAAGTTTAGATGTATGTGAGGATGAATTTATGTATTAGAATTTCACATATTTGGTTTGAGAATTTGAATCTTTATTCAGTCCTCTCCAGTGTTTCCGCTAAGCCGCTATGACGCGATTTTGACGCGATGGTTTGCCGATTTGACGAACTGGCGTTCAGAGAGAGAAAAAAAAAAGAGGGTTTCATTTTCTCCTGAATTTTATCTAGTGTGAATCGAAAAAAATACCTTTCAAAAGGCATGGTGTTCAGAACTTCAACTTGAAGTTAAGAAATTATCACTGTCAATTGTTTCCAATTTATCGTCAGAAATGTTAAATTAGCAATCGTTAACTTTACCGTAGCTATGTTTTTCTATACAGTCACGCAGATTTAGCTCGATGGTTGTAAAGCTACATCATATAACGTAACGTGCACTGATACATTGCCTACACTACGATGGTTCGCACTACCAGCGTACTAAATATAATATCTGTATAGCCTTCCTTACATTACATTGCAACATGGTCAGAAATAAGCGGGACAACGGGCGAGTCGCTCTAACAAATGCTAAAAAAGACCTCCGAAAGCACAATTGCGAGGGCGAAAAAGAAAAGAGAAATATTAAAAATCGCCCTCGTAATATCAGGTGCTCTAACCTAGCCATATCTTTATTCGCTCAAGTTGTGTCGCAAATAAAAAATATCCAATATTCCAAAAAAAATGCAATCTTCGACAACATGTTAGCCTAACAACCACACTAAGTCAATGGGGAATGTAGCCTAACCATCGGTTTGCAAAAAAAAAATAATAACAATACTTTGCGTAGCTTTGCGTAGCTTTGTTTACATACTTTCCTTGCTGTTGTTGTCGCGCGCATGGTAGTCGAACACCACACGCAGTCAACGGGAAAGTCTAGCCTAAGCATCTCTTTATTCGCTGAAACTGTGACGCAGTTAGCTAGAACTAAAATATCCATGAAATACTGCAACCTTCGACCACATGTTAGCCTAACAACCACACTAAGTGAAGGGGAAATGTAGCCTAACCATCCGTTTGCAAAAAAAAATAAGTCCGTAGCTTTGTTAACAACTTTCAATTTGCTGGAAATCGGCAGTTGTTCGGAAGGTACTGTATGTGCTATGTCTTAAAGAGGGAATTTTGTATTTTACGTACACCGTTGCTGTGGCGATGGATTGAAGGTTTTAACTTCGATTACTTTTCAGCGGTATAATGGTTTCGTATTTGGTGGTGAGTGATTTTATCCACACACGAAAAAATACATTATTAAAGGAAAGGGCACCTTCAGTGGAAGTAAACCTGATTTCAGTTGATGGGTTATTGGTTTTTCGTCATATATTCGGTGGATTGACGTTATTTGCTAAACGATCGCAAATTTTGACAATTAAACTTTCAATGAATTTTCTATACGGTCGCAGCTAACTAGGAAGAGGGTAATTGTGCTTACTTGATCCTGATGAATGCTTACAAACTTTTCCGTAAACAGCATATTGAACTTTGGAAAAGCGCCCCCTTAAGCCTTAAAAAAGCCCGCGTAAATACATTAATGGAGGCGTTTTTAACTTTTCATTTTCCAAAATAGCCCCCCAAAGCCAAATCTTAATTCAAATCCAAATCCAAATCTTAAGCCAAATCTAAATTTTAGCCAAATTTAGCTTGTAAAAATAAAGCGTAATGTGCAACGAACTAATTTATTATTACTTAGCAATCATCTTAGCAATCATCGTTTAAATAAAGCTCATGTTCCATGCCTCAATTTAAAAAGCAGACATTGGATTGGCCGATGTTTAGTACACAGGGGCGTAGCCAGTCTGTAGCACTGTAGGCCCGGGCCTACACTTTTTTTGGCCAAGTTATCTTTTTTTTTTTAAAACACCCATAATTCAAATCCATAAGCTTGCTGGACGAGTTTGAGAGTCTAGACAGGAAAACCTATTGAAATGAACCTAGCAAGAATATGGCTAAATTAGGTGACCTATTCTTGTCATCTAGGCTGTAATTTTTATCGCGTGCCGTTTCAATCAACACTCTACCAGCTGAAAAAGACTAGGATCCGATCTTGTCAGTTTTTTAACATCTAGTTAAGAACCTGTTTACGCAGATAATATTTCAGTTGAGAAACATTCCACAGTCAAATAAGCCTATCGTTGATTAACAGACTTTATAGAGCTGCAGCACTTTGTTGCCTGTTGTTACTGGCTTACTCTGCACATGTACCTTGCTAATTTTAAATACATTATGTAGTATTGAATTACGTACTATTTTAACTCGTTTGTTTGTTGGGTTTAAAAGTGATATTGAATGAGGTGTCTCAAGTTACCAAGAGGCCAGGGAACCAGAATGAACACTCGGGAAGGGCCGTTTCCGGCCATCTGGGGGGTTTGTAAAACCAAACATTTTCTTGTACGCTCCGCGCCAACCGATGGTGGCGCTCCGCTCAGATAGTCGTGCCTACAACTTTGAAAATCCTGACTACGCCCCTGGTACTAGAACTGTCGACAAAACGTAGCATCGTGAAGAGTCACGAAACATTGAAGGATTGTGTTTTTGGTTCCAAAAAATAATTTGCCCCGAATTTTACCCCTCCCCTTAGACCCCTCCCCCAGGACGGTGGTGAGTCAAATATTCAGATATTAGCCATTTTGACTCAATGGGAAATTTCTTACAGGAAACACTGGTCCTCTCACAGATATTGAACTAAGTAGACTATGGTACAGTAGTCAATAATAGTTGTCAATATAATTTTCATTATGGTTGCCTTACAATGGGGTAGCACAGCAGTTGAGCTTTTCCCAAAAAAAATTAATGACCTATAGAACGGGAACGAATAAGTGGAATTGCTTAAGAACTCCATGAAAGCAATACCTTTTGAATAATATAACATATATATGGTTATACCTGAAACCAGCCATGATTCTACCTCGAATGTTACCAGTATCTCAAAGGAAGCATTCCTTGACACTGTTTGATATTTTTTCATAAACAGAATATGTATGTCAGTCACACATGGCATACACAGTAGTGTAAGTAGCAGTATAGATGGTTTTAGTATTTCCAAAAAGAATCACTACTGAACTACTCTTTCACTACTGATCTACTCTATTTCGTGTAGTCTTCGAAGATGCCGCTACCAATTTCAAAACGTTTGTAAATGTTAGTAGCAGCTGTAAATCTCGTCCTTATTGCCGAAATGCAGCAATATGGTATTACTCTTGTTCTTCTTGCACCTAATCTGCCATGCCTCCAACATATCAAATTGTTTGTAGGCATAGTGCCTATAATTTTTGTTTCTTTCAACTGCTGCATCGGCCAATATGTATTCTGTTGCCCGCATTGCCACCTCGAGTACATGTGCATTGTTTGCACACAGTTAGGAAACCCCACTCGTAGAGAGAATTTCTGCAACCTGCATCGTTTTTCTCCACATCTTCAGGCATTTCTTTACACCGACCACAGTTACACCATCCTGGGCTGTCATGTGAATTGTCACTTTCCTCTTGAAATGAGGAAGCCTCCTGTAACAGGTAGTCTTGATATAAAGATACATAACATAACTACTTGGTGCCTCTCACTTGTGTTAGTTAGTGTGCAACATTGTGATAGGGGTATAATCATTGATGTTTATTACTTTGCCTTGGTTCTTAATTTAATCAGTAAAAGTATAGTGAGAAATAGCTTTAAAAAATAAATTGTGTCTTCCAATTGTTCTGGCATGCCTTCAACGAATCCCGCGTTATGTTCATCACCTTCAGAGTCACTGGAGTTCTAAACCAGAAATATCTCACGGTGTTGTAACATTTGTGTAAGAAGGAAACAGGGAATAATAGGACAGATAGAAGCAGCCGAAGACAGCATTGGATCTTCATATTTCATCGCCTTGATGAATACATTTCATTATTTTAGCAGGTTTTAGATTATTGTTCAATTATTGTGTGTTCATTTGCTATCTATGTAGTATCATAAAAAGATGAAAGGTTTTAGGGTAATACAGTATTGCATTTCGTGTTCTAAGAGAGGGAGGGAGGGGGGGGGGGGAATATGCCACAGCAACCTCCAAATGAAAAGAAACCAGTATAGGAAGTTGTATAATTTTTTAGATCTGTATTTAGGCATATTTCAGCATATGTGGTGCTGGAACACCATGAAAAGTCCGCATTGTTGAAAAATCGTTACTTAACTATCTAACACCCTGCAACCTTCATTTCAGTGTCAAAATGTAGCTAACAACTAGAAGTTGAATAGAACAGCAAAAAAAGGTCAAAGGAAAATGACCGTAAAATGCTGGAAATGGAAGTCGAAATTGAAAAAAAAATCTGTCTCCAAAAATAAAACTCCAACCGATGCTTGTTGCATTTGGAACAGGGTTGTCACCACGCCGGGTGGTGCTACCCTGCTCTAAAAATTTCCGCCCGGTACTCAAGGTCAATTTGAGCCTTACCGCCCGGCACAAATTAGCCTAGGCTAGGCCGATAAATTCAATCATAATTTACGAACCTGGCAAATCCCTGTTGCGTAGTCCACTAGTCTGTACCGCGAGTCCGCGACGCGTGACAGGTGAAGCACACTGCCAATGCTGCTGTAATATTATGAATAGCTAGCTAAAGATTGCCGCACTGATCGAAACGTAACCAAAGCAACCAAACATTATCCTTATCCATTCGTACAATCGTAGTCACAACGACGAACCTAGGAAATCCCTGCTACGTAGTACCGGTCTCGCGTGTGCATGTAGAGCACACTGACACTGCACTGCTACTGTTTATTTTCGACCAGGGTTACCATTTGGGATTTGGCTGAAATTTTTTTTACCTCGTTTCAGTCGTTTGGACTTTTCTAATTTGACATAAATAATCGATATTCGATGACGAGCCAAAAACAAGGTCAATATCTTTACCCTTTCTCCGAAAATCTTGTGAAAAGTCTTTCATTACCCTATGAGCATTCGGCAAAATTTGGCCGTCAGACCAAATGACGACCTGGGAACCGTCTTTTTCACAGCCGCTTCGGGCGAAATCGTGGCAATAATTAAACGTTTTCGCGGAAAGTTTTGTGAATAAATTCAGCATGGCACCAAAACCAAAATTTTCTTTGAGAAAATCTGCGAGTAAGGCTAACAGGAGGATCGAAGAGGATAACAGTGGTGATAGGAATACTTCTAATGAAGGTGATTCTGCTGTTGACAATAATCGGATTCTTGTTCGCGAGGATCATGATGTTCAATCTCAAGACGGACGTGGTGCGGGGAATGAAGGAACGACCGCTGCATCATCGCAAGCTAAAAACATGAAGCAGAAACGTGCCGATGGTTTCAAGACCGCGTGGAAAGAAAAGCGGCCGTGGTTGGAATTCGTACCGGGCAGTGGAATGTTTTGCAAAATGTGTAAGAAATACGACAAGACACCGTTTGGGAAAGGAAAATGGAACATTGAGCCGTGTGTTCGGATTAGATTGGAGAGCGTTAAAGATCATGAGGAGACAGTGGAACATAAAGGCTCGGTCGTTGCTGACTTGGCGTGAGAAGTTACGGCGCATGTGGGACAACTTTTGACAAAACCAAAAGACATGAGTCAAGATACAATGGTGAAAGCATTCCAAAGCCTCTAATTTTTGTGTAAAAATGGAATTGCTGAAACAACAAAGTTTCCTAAATTATTAGACTTGCTGAGCTTCTTAGGATTGAACATAAAAGAGAAAATCAACAAAGCAAATTACACATCCACCGCAGCTATTAAGGAAATTATTGTTTGCATGAGCGAAGTCATCGAAAATGAGATATTAGAAGATATGCGAAAAAGTTACCACTATGCCTTCATGTTTTATGAAACGACCGATGTCACAACAGTGGAACACATGGTCATCCATGCTCGTTTCCTTGACGACGAAGGAAATGTGTGTGCACTTTCTCAAAATAATTGATTGTTTAGAAAAGTCACCAGAAGCCGCTGCGGCCGTGGAGCATGTGGAGTGAATTGCAGATGTGAATGATGTTGATCAGAATGTGGATGGACCTGCAGACGCTGTTCATGAGATACTGGACAATGTGGAACAACATTTAATCGATAGGGATAATGACCTTGGCGACACAATCATAAGGTTGAATGCCAAGCAAATCACAACCGAAGTAAATGATTACATAGAGAAAAATGATCTGGATTATTCAAAACTGAAAGGCATCGAAACAGATGGCGCAGCTGTAATGGTAGGTCCAAAAAACGGTGCTGTTAAGCAAATAATTTAGAGACAATTACAACAGCAAACTGAATCCGCATCATCGACCAAAAGAAAACCAAAAGCATCCTACGTAAGCTACATGATTTTTACTCCCGACGCGCAGTAAAAACAAAAGGACTCCTAGCAGTGCAGAAACTCTTTAAGTGATACACTGGATGCTGCAGGAAAGGTCGAAAATCCTTCGGAAACACGTTGGCTGGCCCTTGGGAAATGTGTCGTCGCGCTGAAGAAAATTCTTCCTAGTTTGATGATAAGCCTACAACGTGAAAGCGAGGAGATGTATTAGCAGGAGGGCTGTACCTCCAGTTAATAAAGTATGACTTTATTGCAACTCTTGAACTTTTGTGCGAAGTTCTTCCAACAGTGAACCGTCTCTCACTGCAATTCCAGGAGGCACATGTTCAGACTTTGATAGTCTTGCCATCTTTGTTGACGGAACAAAAAGAGCACTCAATGAAAAAAAGAAGTTCAAAGTGGAAGTCAGCAAAACTGTAGCAGATCTTGAAAAACTCCAAGTCAATGTCAATGTGCACTGTTAACAAAAAGTCTGTTAAAAAACAGAATTTCTCTGGCAGCAGAGTTTCCAGGAAATGTCTGTAATTTCCAACTGCAGATAATCTATGTCAAATAAACAGTCTAAAACTGTTATTTATACAGTTCATTTCTTTCATTATAACAGTTTTTGTCCGTAAACTTACTATACGACGACCGTTATTTTACACCATATTCTATGTAAAATAAACAGTCTAAAAATGTTATTTATACATTTTTTTGTTCATTATAACAGTTTTTGTCCGTAAAATTACTGTACGACGACCGTTATTTTACACCATATTCTATGTAAAATAAACAGTCTAAAAATGTTATTTATACATTTTTTTTTCATTATAACAGTTTTTGTCCGTAAAATTACTGTACGACGACCGTTATTTTAGACCATATTCTATGTAAAATAAACAGCCTAAAAACGTTATGATACATTTTTTTTTTGGCATTATAAAAGTATTTGTCCGTAAAATTACTGTACGACGACCGTTATTTTACACTGTATTCTATGTCAAATAAACAGTCTGAAAGCGTTATTCATACAGTTTTTCTTTGCATTATAAAAGTTTTTATCCGTAAAATTACTATATGACGGCCGTTATTTTACACTAAATTCTATGTAAAATAAACAGTTTTTTCTTGCAATAAATGGATCTTTGTCTGTAAAATTGGCTGCCAGATGGAAGTACTATTATCAGTGACATTATAAAATAAAAAACAACTTATTGTTCTCTGAAACTTTTATTTACAACTTCAAAACTTGTTGAAACATATTTTTTAACGTCAAAACCTTAAAAGTAATATATAAGACTGAACATCATAAGGCAGGCGCTGATTTAGGGTTGGGGATTTGCTGGGTGCCCCAGCCTCTCTTTTGGAAAAGGTTTTGTTATACAGACGATACTTTCATTGTTTGGAAATATACTGATAAGTCTGTATGTCGCCATATTTGTCTCTTCGGCCACTTCAGGAAATCCTGGATCAGCCACTGAAAGTGTTCACAATTAACTGATCATAAAACACTAAGCTTTAACACCTGCTAGTTCCTCGCCCTTTCTATTGCTCTACAACAAGGTTTCTTTCCCTCTTAGTTACAGATGCACTTGATGTATGCAAAGTTCACTCAAGGTCACTGTATTATGTGACTACAGAAACTTAGGTGTCTTCACTATTCTTCACTTAACTTTATTACAACTATGTTCACTTCATGTATTTTTAAATGTTTTAGCAGTATTAAATAAAACTAACATATTCACTTTAATGGGCTTATCAATGTTCAAAGAAAATTAATACCTTTAACTGTGGTAACTCCTCTATCGCTGATAAGGATTGTATACTTTTTCTAATTTTCATGACCTTCTTTAGCCCTAAAAGTCCAAAGTGGAAGTTAAAGACAAGGATATGTTACAATACGTAAGAATAAAGATTAAATAATCTGTTAACCAAAGATATTGTAAATCATCCAATCACAAGATATATAAACAATGATTTGACCTTTGTACCTGTAAATGATTCAAAAAGTTTTCCTTATATTCCTGTGCTTCTGCTGTTGAGTGGAAGGAGCAGGTTAATGAAAAGATTTGATGTCAACATTTAGCATAGAGATTTTCTATTTTGACAACAAAAAATAGGTTAAATATCAAGCTTATAGCATGAACAAAATAAACAGAATAACTTGACATCTGAAACTATTATGGATTCAAAACTTTTCTAACATTTGTGAACCTGCTTGGAAGAGTTTCAGAGTTTATGGAGTTATTGGAAAAGTGTCATCATAGTACCAAAGAATAGTCTTAAACAATTTTGTCAACTAGTAAAACCTTGTAAATATCCACCAACAAAGTTAAACACAATAGTTTGAACTCTGTGTAAATGTTTAACTGTTCATTTGTAAATGAGACTTCTCTGTAGCTGGAGAGTCTATGGTTCCAGTTAAGGAGGCTCAAGAGGCTTGCTAACACTTTCTCAACTAGAAACACTTTAAATCAACCAAGTGACCTAGATTTATAATCCAAAGTTACCAAAAAGGTCAGACTAATGTGACCAATCATGGGAAGTGCCTGAAAAGCATTTAGACTGTCCAATCTGACTCAAATTCCTTCAGGTTTCCAACCAAAGCCAAAATTTTGGGGTTGACAGGATAGCTGTTCTTGGATTTGGGGGTCCCTCCTCCCTTTTCTGGATTCAATCCAACAAAGCAGCTGCAAAGAGGAGCAAAAATTAGAACTGTCAAGTCATAAAGTTCAAATAAGTTAGCAATTATTAAACCATATAACAATTAATTTCCCCTTGGTCTCAAATTTACACTACAGTATGTCATACATGATAGTAAGATATGGTCAAAATATGTGATGTGACACAACTCAGTTTCCAATTGTATGTGTGCTCACTGGTGTTGATAGAAGCAATTGAGCTGGATACCTGTCTTAAGTTACAAGCCTCTTGGATTCAAGAGTTTTCTAGGAAATCATGATCTGAAAAGAAGAGCTAATTTGTTAATCCTCTTTTAATTTCAATTTTGTTCAGTTTAAACTGATATCCTATAGTTGTAACAAATTGTGAAGGTTTTCTCAGTAATTAACCAAACTCATACATTCCCACGAATCCCACCCTTCTCCAAAATAATAAAACATGCCATTCAGCTATTAACACTGACTTTCCATTGGTGTAACTCATGTAAAGGTCATCAATGTTTACAAAAAGTTACCAAAGCTGCTGTTATTCTTGGACCACAACAAATATTACAAAATAAGTAAATCAGCTGTTACTGAGAACAGAGTATAATTTATTTCAATGATCTGCCCAGGAGTAGAGTTAACTACACTTTGTTGATTTTTTCTTTATTGGTACCTTTATGATTGGCTGATCTTTTGAAGGTGGCTAATAATATGCATACACTCTTACATTCCATGTGAAGGGAATGTCCACACAAAATAACAGTGGTTAGCTATTACTAGGGTACTGTCAGCCTACTCACCGCTGGATAAACTCCATTAAAGTTGCACCTTCAGCTGGATACTCAATGTTTAAGATGAAAAACATTGCAAACAGCATAGTCATTGCACTTTCAAAAGTTTGAATGTGCTCATTAACAATAACCATATCTACTGCCAACATAAACTTTCTTCCAGTGTACATGTTTAGACCTGCAAAAAAAAAAAAAATTAGAACTTTTAAAAGAATGTTCAGTTAAAGTTAATGCCACTGCTATGACTACCACTACTTGACGTTGCAGCGTGAATATACTCCAACTCGCGTGTACTAATGGGTCATTATTTTTTATTCAGTATTATTTTTTCCCGTCATTTAGCCTCTGAAGAAGATCCTGCTAGGATCGAAACGTCAGGCCAACTTACTTTTACACAGTATTATTTTTACCGGTATTCAAGGTTTGTTTCGGATGTACTTGGTATTTCGATATATTCGTTGATGGCAGATTTAAATATTGTCGGTGTGGATATGAAAGAAAAAACGGTTTATCGGATATATCGATTTATCGAGGCACCCTAGATCAGCAACATAAAAATGACATTGAAAATGTTGCAATGGTCAACCAAAATGTTTTTACCACATATGAAGTCAAAAATAGGCTACAGTTCTTGAGTTTCATGTTACACGCTGAGCATCAAATGCACACATACATGCTGAATTGATGCAGTAACAGAGTTTTCCCAGTTAAATCTCAGATGGACTCATGACTTTGTCTTCCACTGGTGATAGTGCACTATGGGGTTTCATTGACACACTTGCCATCATATATCTTCCTAGGTTTCTCTAATCAAAGATTTTCAAATTTTGAACCCTGTTGATTCAAGTGACCACACCTACATACCACATGAGATCTGTCCAAGATTCCCTTCCTGAGATAGCATGTTTACAAGGTATTCACAATTTCACCTCTGTTGACCCCAAATGATCTTTGACCTTTGCCAAAAACAATAAGGCTTCTTGTACTCCATCTGGTACACCCACATGCCAACTATGAGATCTGTCTAAGCTTCCTTTCTTGAGAAATTGTGTTTACAAGGTAGGCATCACTAAAATACATACACACGCACACATACTCACCATCACAAATTTCAAAGGTTACAACTATCATCCAAACCAAAAAGGGAAAAAGAGCAGTGTATATGTACTGGAGGAAATCTTAGAGCAAAATCCTCCAAATGCTTCTTACCTTGAATAATGATGCATGGGGATGTTGACTTCAGATCCTTAGTGATATTCTGCACAGTACTGGTTTCCTGTACATAATGTAAATGTAGGAACATTAAAATTGTTTGGAATACTTATCTTATTATGTGGGACAAAACATTCAAGATGCCATCTGGGAAAACAGGAGTTTCTTCCAAAGTATAACATAAAACAATGAAACTGCGGGACAATATGTATCCCTGAAATCAAAATGATGACAATGGAGAAGATCTTAATCAACTGATGGCATATGATGTACTGAACTTTGGACTTCAAAGTCCCAATACACAACAATTACAGCTGACCTACAAACAGTGAACATCGCAGAGACAAATCGTTATAAAGTCAATCAACTTGACCAATACATCTACATAACTGTAAGTTTAAAAACGACAAACCAGAGAAAAAACACAAAAACACAGACGAATAGTGCTATTCTGCGATTGTTCACAAGCTTAATGATTTATAAAGGTAGCTACTTCTTACCTTTGCAAGGTAGAAAAGATCATCCCATTTATCTCCAAGGTGATTGCAGAGGAGGAGAATAAGTCCTGGAACATCAGGGGAATGATCACCACTTTCCTTCTTAGCACTCTCCACATTAGCTAATATATTTTGCACCTCCTTCTTCTTTTTTGCTGACACTTGCAGAAACTTCTGAATTCGTGGACTTTTATCTATAAAAGCTGTAGAGAGAACTGACTTCAGTTTGATGCCCACTAAATCTTCAAAATGTCCCATCATCCCAACCTCCTCAAACAAGAAAGGATATTCATCAAGGAGAGCACATACAGGAAATTGCTGACTGTTTATCTTGGCACGGATGGTTGGAAATACAGTTTTCATGAGGAAAACAACCTCATTGTCATCCCATATGTTAAGTTCATGCATCACCTTTAAGTCATTTATCTTTTCTCTCTGCGTGTCTCGATCCTCCCCTTCAGGTAGGTCCTCTGGTTGCCAGTTTTTGCAGCCATATGAGGTGCTGAGTTTACGCTTCTTTGTTAGTGCTTCATTCTGTTCACCCTCTACAAACAGGGGGTAACCAACATTTAGGTGAAATTTGCCTCTATGGAGATTGCTCATACGGTTTTCCAACTGTGTAAGAAGGGATGCATATCCACTACCAACAACAAGTCCTTCAATGTCATCTTTAAAGGGTTCTGGAAACTCACGAACAATTTTCTGTGCAATAATAGAAAGGTGCTTTCGTCCTGGACTTGACTCAACTTTCATTATGTCATTGCATAACATTATGATCATTTCACGCCGATCTTTGGGAGTGGGTCTCTGTTTCTTCTGGAGTGATTTTGTAAGGCTTTTAGGCATTTTATCCCAATCAACTTTAAATGACTCTGCCCAATCTGCAATTACCGCTGCTGGACTTGATCCTGCTGAACTGGGCACCCAGCTGCAGCCTGGTGAACCGGGCACAAAGTCGGGTTCAGATGATTGTGAAGATTCTGATCCAAGCAACTTTTCTTTAAGAATGAATATATGTCACATCAATGAAAGTAGATGATATGAAATGAAAATCGTAACAACCTTGATAAATTATTTCCTGATAACAGACATTTGCATTAAGGTAGTTTTTAGGACACTCACAGAACATCAGAATTTACACAAAAAAACAGCGGCAGCACTCAAGCTCGCAATCTATTAAATCAAGCATATTTTCAATTGGCTACAGGGGTATTCTCTGACACGTCTGTTTAGGTTAAGTCGCTGCTTGTTTGTTGACGTAGGCAATGGCTTCGTACACACCGTACTTTATGCCATATGGGACCTTGTGCATAAGCATTGTACAAGGCGTGCTTCATAGTTTGTTAAGTTGTCGAGGTGTATTCTTATACTATATGCCACAGTTCTCTGCATCTTTCAATCAGCATAGCCAAAGTGTGAAATTATTGGGGCAGGTTATTGTTTTGTATTGGCATACAAGTGTTTTTTTGGCAAAGTAGCACTCATACATATCAAATTGTGGCATCAATGGCGTTATTTGGTCACAGACGTTTACGTAGTGCCCGCTTATTGGACCCCAAAGTGGGGGCCAAGTATGATCCCAGAGTAGAGGTACCCCATACTACCCCATAGTGGTTGTTTTTCAAGGTGACCTTAAGCGTTGTCATACTCTCATATGAACTTCAACATTCTCTACAAACAGCTTAATAGCTGTTCTATGTTTAATTTGAATTAAAAAGAAGGGTTTCCTCTTTTCTTGATGATAAATATTTTAGTTTGGGTAAGTGGTTTATCATTTCATTAGTTTGACCTGGTGTTTTCTGTGTGTTCTATTTGCTCACTACTTGAAAACTACTTAAAAAATTCAAATCTAATGTATAATACTAATAATTAACCTTTAGGGGATTACACAAATGCTAATTATGTACTATGAGACCAGTTTCCTTATTCAATTTGTGGTATCAGCAACTGTCTTAGACAATAAGAGAAACTTCTGTGTATCACATGTACTTACTATTTAGAAATGTTTCAATCTCTTCTTGTTACTTACTTCTTAACCTCCCCATTCACCTATCCAATCCTCCAAAAAAAGAAGGATAATCATATTTAGAAAATGCAATTATATTTCTGCTTACCTGCCTTGTTTGCCCATGCTAGTAACAGCTTTCTCCTCTGTATTGGCTTCAGTACACTGGACAGGTCCTCATCAGTGATCAGCTTGAGATCGCACACACTTTCCACACCAGCAGCCAGGAGCTGTTCAACTACTTTGTCCACCATTTCAAGTGGCAGTGAAGGAAGATGCTGCATTATGGATGAAGCAACATCTTCAAGACAAATTGTATCATCTGATTGTTCTGACACGCTCATTTTAACAAGAGAACCTCAGACCTGAGTAATGGAAGTGAAGGTTTTAGTTCATTTTCAATTCAGAATAATTCATATGCCACATTTGCTTACTATAAGTTTCTTTGTAAGACCCATTATATACTCCTAGTTGTTCCATAATTGAGCTTGCACTCAAACATAGTTCTTTAAATGGAAGGCACTTTACATGTAAACACAAAGCCTTAATTAGATATTAATTCATAACTTTGCAACAGTTTTTCTGGATGCAGTAATATCAACAAATTAATAAGCTATATAACAAGTACTTCTATGTAATGCTTCAAGTTCATTGGCATGGTTCTAAGCGAAGATGATACATTGCACCATCTTAAGTCAATGAAAATACTCCCCAGTTGTACAGCATTTGCCACTTACAGGACTATAAAAGCACTGCAGCTAATGGCTTATGCTTTAGTGAAAGCAAAAGCCTTCCT